>CAIGQQ010038854.1:1081842-1130828 GCA_903798035.1 Danio albolineatus | reverse complement strand
GGAGAACATGCAAACTCCACACAGAAATGCCAACTGACCCAGCCGAGGCTTGAACCAGCGACCTTCTTGCTGTGAGGCGAACGTGCTGCTCACTATGCCACCGTGGCGCCCGGCTTTAAATATAAGTATAGTAATTCATGGAATTGTTAATTCTTTCTTTTTCTTTTGTGCTTAGTCCCTTTATAACTCAGGGGTCGCCACAGTGGAATGAACCACCAACTTATCCAGCATGTGTTTTAAGCAGCGGATGCTCTTCCAGCTGCAACCCATCACAGGGAAACACCCATACACATTCATTCAAACACATATGGCCAATTTAGCTTACCCGATTCACCTATAGCGCATGTCTTCAGACTTGTGGGGGAAACCCACGCACAGGTGGGGAGAACATGCACAGAAACGCCAACTGACAGCCAATAACCTTGATTTTCAAGTGATCACAAGTTTGGTGATCACACCAAACTATAAAAAATATGAAAAAAAGTCAAGATTTAAATATCAAGACTTTATTTGAGATAAGGAAGAAATGTTTTTATACCTTTATAGAATAAAACAAATATTAACATTTTTACTCAAACAGTTTGACCTAGTTAAATGTAACAATAAGATAAACTGAAAGATGTTTTTGTTTTCTCTTTATTTAAACTCATTATCTCAGCGGTCTTTTTGTGTTTTTTTGCAACAATTTTGTATTGACACCAATATATAAAAGAATATTTTCAGATAAACTCCTTTAAGTATAAGCAATTAAAAACACAATTGGCACATTAGAAATAAATGTGAGACACATTCATAGGTGTGCCATAAAGCTGTAAAGAGACAGTGGGAGTGCAACAAAAATCCCACAGATTGGGATCATTAACACAAAATAGTCTCCGTGGCTGTGTGAGTATGTGTGTGTGAGAGAGATCGGTCTTTGATGAACAAACCTGCTGCTTTTCTCTTTTGAGAAATGACAGTGGAAATAAACTGTAGGGATCAAGAAAACTGAACTGCCCAGGATCTATCTAACGATACTATGGACAGGCAGCTTGGAGGGAATGTGTGTGCGCGAGCGTGCAAGTTTGTGTCAGCTCAGCTTTTAATCAAATACTTTGTCCCTCCACATTAATCACAGCCACGACTTCCATTGACTGTAATCTCGGATCTGAGCTTCCCAGCGCAAACCGATCTCACCACAGGAGCGAAAGAGAGAAAGAGCAAAGAAAAAGCGCAAGAAAGCCTCTCTCTTGTGTCGGTTTGTCATGTGGCCTCAAACACCCACTCACCGGTTACGAGCTCTCGCACTTCGCTGTCTGGAGTTTTTCTCAACAGACGAACCAGAGCTGGGATTCCGCCAGAGTTCCTCACACACACTTTATTGTCATCCGTGGCTTTCCCATACACTAGGTTGCGCAGCGCTCCGCAGGCATTGCGCTGAACTTCCAGAGTTTTGTGGTCTAGCAGATCCACCAGGTGACGGATTCCTCCAAGACGACATACCTGAAAGTGTACAAAAAGAGTGTGAGAGATTCAACCCATGTGTAATGTTCAAATTGCTCGCCGTTTTGTTGTGTTCAGGGCTGTTTTTGCTTCACTGACTTCCATTATAATAACATTTTTTGATTGCAAAGCCATGGCAGCATATAAGCATGCGTTTTTGATTGTTGGTGGTTTTCCCTGTAGGAAAGAGGTAAAATGTGTTATTTGTACACTTGATTATCAGTTGGCAGCATTAACCCTTTAAATAGGCCTGCTCAAAAACATTTCTGGTTTTTATATGGAGTTCTATGGAGTAAAACAACACACTATAGCATGCGTGCATGAATACACTTGCTATTTTACTGTGTTCTGAGAGCTGATCTGCTTATTTTGATTGATTTGATATCTCAGGCATATAAAGACAAAGGTCTTTCTCACACACAGTCACTATACTCTATACAGAAGGCAGAAACTAAAATAAGAGCGTACTCACACTATGCTATCCGAACCATGCCCAGGCCCGTTTCCCGGATCGTTTGAGAAGTGTGAGCGCTCTGAATCGGGCTCAGGCACGGTACAGTTGGCCGGCCCTGGCCCTGGCCCGGTTGAAAGAGGTGTGCTTGAGCATGGTTCACTTGGGCCCGAAACTGAAGGGGAGACGTGACTTTTGGGGACTGTTTCATATGGATTTATTAATCATTCTTACTGTATAATGAACGTAAACTGACTAGGTTATTAAAGACGCAAACCCCTCTCTGCACGACAGCTGCGCCTTTAGTAAACCTTCTAGTTCCTGCAGCACGAGGACTTTATGATTGTTTATGAGCGTCAAAAGTTGCTGATCTGTTCGGCTAAATATTTAACTGTGTCACTGCATATCAAACCACTAAAACGATATAATGATATAAAGAAATCTCCACTGAAATCTCAGAGAGCGCTTCTCTTACACTGAACAGCGCATCATCGATGACGTAAGTGTGCTCAGGCCCGAATGCAATGCGATTGCGGGTCATCGGGGGAGACGGAAGAGGGGACAAGCGTGCTTTGGCCCCGTTAAAGGGAACTGTATGCAGTGTGAGTACGCCCTACAAATAAAATAAAGAAATTACCTCTTCCCAACAGGGAAAACCATTAACAACCAAGATTATACGGCATCATGGATTTGCGCAAAAAAAAAAAAAAGTCATTATAAATGGAACAAAAACAGCCAAAAACATAGTGAAAGGGTGGTAAAATTATGTGCAATGTTGAATTTTTGAACATTTTCATGACATTTTAGCAATAACATTAGTCACGAAAAATAATTAATTTGCTGAAACACAGAGACAGCTGTGCCCAAAGTAAGCTTCAAAATTACCCCAGAGTGGATGAAAACTTCCTCAACAGCACATAGGGCTGTGCAAAATGGACAAAATAATCAAATTGCAATTTTTTGAACGAATACTGCGATTGCGATTTTATTTGCGATTTTGGCAACTGTTTTTGCTTTTTCAAACAAGCTACATACACACTTTCTAAATGTATTCAGTGCACAAGAAGTGCATAAAACATTTCACAATGAAATCATATAGTATTAAGTTTAATAAATAAAACTGTAGTAAAACTGTCTTTAAAACAGACAACATAAAATAAATTAAGATTAACTAACCTCAACGCTAATTAAAAACATACTGTATACTGTGGTACTAACTGCTTGATAAACAAATTTGTAATAAATTGTCTTAAAAACAGACAACATGAAAAAAAATAAAGATCAACTAACCTCAATTCCAGTCATAACAATAAATAAAAACTAACGTAAATCAAAACCACCTATTCGGTTCTCCCACTCAACTTCGTCAATCGCAGAGTGAGCTCTAATGGTTTAACATCTTTCTCCCGCTCAGCTTAGTTATAATTGCTTAGTGTGCTGCGTCAGCTCTGATTGGTTAACATATTAAAATCATGCACACAAGAACGTATTCTGAATAAAAATCGAATTAAATTAATAGATAAAATTGCAGCCTTAAGCAGTTTAGAACTTATATGTGCTTAAATCGCAATTTTTTTTTGCGATTGCGATTAATTGCACAGCTCTAGCACACAAGGGTTAAAATATCTTTTATTTTTTGTGTGTCTAAAGCATATTTGCCCAAATTAGGGCCCTGGGCCAAAGTAGCCCCATACTAACCTTTGATTTGGCCCACCATCCCATTTGAGAAGAGAAGAAAAATGATGGGAGGTGGTTAGGGCAAAAATCTGTGACAGAGATCATCATTTCAAATTTAACGCAACCTTTTGTTTTGTTTGCTTTGCGATTTCTTCATTCATTCATTCATTTTCGTTTCGGCTTAGTCCCTTTATTAATCCGGGGTCGCCACAGCGGAATGAACCGCCAACTTATCCGGCATTTGTTTTACGCAGCGGATGCCCTTCCAGCCACAACCCATCTCTGGGAAACTTTGCGATTTCTTTTGTTTTGTAAATCAAATCTCATTTTTAAAAATGTAATTACTGTCATTCGACGATTATAAGGCAATGCATGAGGCATCGGCATGCAAATCAAGGCAAAGGCAAGAGCAGCTTAGTGTATTATCATTGAATTCCAGTGTTATTAATAAGATTGTTTATGTTTTTACTGTAATAAGCTAATCCTGAAAAAAATCTAAATATACTGCATTAGTTAATATAATTTAAAGCAATGCTTTGGTGCTATTTTTAAATATGAGGGAATTATTTAGGAAATTACTCATGGGAACTTTAATATAATAGAGTTTGGTATATTTACCTGCAGCCTACAGCCCTCTATCAAGTTTGGGTTTTGGCCCTTCATAAAAAAAAGTGTAGCCATCCCTGGTCTAAAGACTAATTTATACTTTTGCGTCGAGTGACCATTATGAGCATTTATAATAACGAATATATTATTTTATATATTAGATATCCTCCTGTTAAAACCTTTAGAATACATTTAGAAATAAAACTGTGATGTTTGGCGTAAGTGCAGGAAAATATATACTGTAACACAAATCAACAGACACAAATTAGTAAAGTTTAACAAAAAAGAAACATTTAAAAATTTATTTTTGCCTAAAGAAAAAAAGCCTGCCAAAAAAAGACATTAAATCTCAAAATTGACAGGTGCATCTCAAAAAGACAGGAGTCCACTGGCTGATTTGGCTAATGCGTCAAACTCAACTGTCCATGCTCACACTTGGCTGAGTATACTGTAAAAGCTGATCAGGCAGCCAGGCATGAGATGGAAGCAGACTGTGGAAAATAATGTATGCCAAGGCCTAAATTAAAAAAAAGAAAAAGAAAATCAGTAGCACTTGTAATTAAAAAGATTTTTAAAATGCTTTAGCTATCTCCAATAAATCAAGTGGTTCACAGGACATAGATGCAAGTTAAAACACAACATGCACCACATTTACATGAAGCACAATAAAGCTGATTTGGCTTGACATTGTTTGCACAAGCAGCTCTGCAGATGACATTTGTTCATGCAAACCATTACATAAACTACTTCGATGACGATCTTAATTAAGATTGTTAATTAAGCATTCCTAATTACACCTAACCTTTTTGGGGCACAAAAATACAACAGATTAAAATTTACATTAATTAATATACTGATTAATATTACATATACTAATATAAAATACAAATTTGCGAATGAAAAATATACTTATTTGCATGATAGATTACTTGAAATATTTATGTAGCATGGTTTTAATTAAATAGCATCATTAAAAAATATATATACTTATAAATATATATATATATATTACCTTAAAATATAAAGACTTTTTTCATATTTCTGAATGTGATATTACAGAAATAATTTGAATATGCTAATTTGGTGCTCTTTTATTATTAACAATATTTTTTTTAAAAAGTCAAGTAGCTTACAAAATCATAATGCTTATTTGATTCTTGATGAATTTCTTCCAAACAGAAAAAGATTCATTATACATGTCTTTCTAAGAATAGAAGCGTTTATTATTTAAAAAGCCCATTTAAAATGCCATTCATAAATACACTTCAAAATTATTAATGCCTCCTGTGCCATGTTTAAAATCCAAAACATTTGTCCAATCAAATGTGCATAAGACATAAAAAGTTTTTATTATTACACTTAACAGTGAGGCTTAATCTGCAGTATGATAGCAAAAGACATAAAGAGAGTGTATGTGTGTGTGTAATCATACCTCGGCCTTTATGCGGTTGTCTCCATAGCAGAGGTGTTGTATGTACGCTGCAGCATTGGCCTGAACAGAAGGGAAATGATGCTGCAGCATTCGGATCACCTCCGGTAGCTCAGGATCTCTCCAGGCAAACTCCCTACCAGATGTCAAACACACAAACAGATATAAAAAAAAAATACACCCACAACTGACAAATGAATGTTTGCATAATGGAATAAAATATCCCATTCATTTCACTCACAATCATTACTGTTTACATGTTAGCACCAGGACAAATAACCAAACACAAAAATCAGTCCAGCTTGTATTTGTCATGAATATATGCAATGCAAATCTGAATAAGCGCTCAGGCGATCTGGTTTACATTTTCTCTCAAGATCTTCTGCCTGCAGAACAAACATGCCCAGAAAAATGATTACAATGCAACATATGTGCACGTCGTGAAGAATCAACAAAATCCGAATAATACAAGCTGGCTTTCACTTACAATTTCTTAAATATTGAGAACTTTAAAAGGCACATTAAGCACTTTTAAATTCATTATTTTTCCTTTAGCTTAGTCCCTTATTTATCAGGGGTCACCACAGCGGAATGAACCGTCAACTATTCCAGCATATTGTTTAACAAAGACTATAGAATACACAAGACGTGTCACTCGTATATTTTGGAAACGGGGAAAAGCTAACGGTCAATATGGAGAACGAAGCCCCACCTACTAGTACAGGAGCCAATCAGCGATCACAATAAACTGCTGTTTCTCTGGGGGAGAAGCTCAGACCAGACGTGTGTTATAAGGACAGCTTTTTGTGGTAAACAAATGCACTGGAATCTCAGCGAATACTTGCTTCACAGACATAAGGAATATATCCACATCTTTACTTTTAAATGAACCAACTACACTTAAAAACTAAAGTATTTTGGTTCTGTAATCTGTATGAAATGAACACGAGGTACAGTCCATCCTGTCAAATGCACATCACATGGCAGCAACTTTTTTTAAACACTCACTGATGCTGTCATTTCTGGAGGAGATTTTCCCATCAAGACCGAGTTGTGAATTACTTCTGAAGATCAGCACGACCAGATGATCATTATTCAGAGGATGATAATGTGTAGAACGGCCATAAATAAGGTTGGTATCGTGATCTCGTTCTTTTCGAATGTGCATGAGCATTAACTCGGGCAACCTGACAAAAATGCTCGAATGTTTAGAAAAGAAATTTATGAAACAGTTGTTTAATAACAACGTCATTCCTTTTTTAAAACCTCCGCTTTCATTTAGACACACCCCTTACTGCTGATTGACTGCAAGTATTTGGTGGAGGCTTTTTTTTTATTGCTTAATGCACCTTTATAGCTGGTCCCATTTGCAGTGTTTGTGGAATCAGTGATTTTGCTTTGTCACCTGGGATCTTTGTGAACACTGTCTATGGAAGGCGAGCGTGTGACAGCGTTGTCAAGTGCAGCAGAGTGTCTGGCGTAGTTCGAATCGGCTTGGCGATAATGTCCAGGACGATAGGTGTCAGAGTGCGTTGCCATGGAGCCCATTGAGAATAACCCCCGCTGGTACCTCAGAGTGCTACACTGACTCGTGGTCCTTTGTAAAGTACCAAACCCTGAGTGAGAGAGTAGGCAGGACAGTCATTGTTAAGATTAACATTGTGGAAATGTCAGAACTCATTCTCAGAGTTTGCAAAGACGGCAGCAGTGCGTGAAGGACACTCAGCACATACCTGTATTATTTCTGGAGGCAGCGCTCTGGGAGCCGTGCGTTGGACTCTGGTACAGAGGGTTCTGGAAGGTTCTGTCTTCATAGATTGGCGTGACATGGCAGTCAGGGGAGCGTGTCTCCTGGCCTAACTGGCTATTTTGACTGTAAGAGGTTTGCAGGCCTAGATGAAGAAAAGAAACTGTCAGATATTAGTTAATACATCAATAATGCACTCCTTTTGATTGGGGCATCCAATCTATGCAACATTTCTAAAAAAATATGTTCTACTGAAAAGATCAGGTTAGACTGCATTCTTAAAAATAAAAGTTTCAAAACTTTTTATACAGTAATGCCATAGAAGAAACATTTTGTTGACCTTTTAGTGAACAGTTTCTTGATTTCTTTTCTCTTGAAAGAAACATTCTTTATTGGTTCTCATGGTTCTTTGAAACCCCTTTATCATTTATAGAACATTTCCCAAAACGTTTGTTATATAGTTTAAAAAAAAATTAAGGTTCCAAATTTGGATTCTTATTGGAAATTCCCTTTTGGTCAACAGAACAACCCCTAGGGGCTTTTGCACAGTGTAGTTTTGATTTTTGAATTATCCATCAAAAAGGCTGAAAGGAAGGCTTTTAGGGTGCTTTCACACTTGGTTCAATTGCCTGGACCGTACCCAAGTTCCACTGTCTCCCCTTGCCTCCTTCTCGGTTGGTTTGTGTTCCCACCTTTTTTTTTTTCTTCTGAACCCGGTATGCTTGCGTCATCAAGCCGCTATTTTGTGTACGGCTGTTGCCAGGTGACGGACACAAAAAGCAAAGCGCCAAAATGGAAAGACGTCCACACTCAGCACATCCCGGTCGTTTCGCTTAAACTGAACCTTTTGGTTTTGGACATACAGAAAGCAACTCGTGACTATCTGCCTCAAAATTATTATACACGTTCAGAACACCACACAATGTCTGCAGAAGCTGTCTTTGGAGGAGACAAGCAGACATTATCACCTATGCCCTGGCTAGTAGTCCCGCTTGTCAGCAAGGTACAGTACGTGATACACAGACTTTATATAAAAACTATAAAAACTATAGTTTGTTGTACTGTTGACGGTTCATTTCCGCTATTTAGTACGATTGCATTCATACCAGAAGTGTACCAGACCAGAGTTTGCGTGAACCATACTCCAGACCACCTCTTTCAGGAGGACTCGGGTACGGTTCACGGGTGCGCACCCGAGTTCAGAAGACGTGTTTACACTGCCGACCACCCTGAGATATCACCTATGACAGTTTGAAATAATACATTTCATTGAGGCTGAGAAAAAACACTTTGGTAACACAGGTAAAATAACTTTCAGCATGTTTATATCTTATAACACTTTAAAATACTGTGCTGGTCTTTCATACAGTATGAATTCACCCATATAATCTTACTGTGCTAGTTTAAGGCCCCATGTTATATACTTCAAATTAATTTCTGTTTCGTTCTTCAATTGAGAGCTAAAAGAAGTTTGAAAAGGCTAAGTGACAATATACTGTTTTCGAACACTCCAACATTTTTTTAAAAATATTTGTTTAGTTAAAATATTACTTGTTTTTCTTTTGTTTTGTTATTTCATTTTCTGGTTGTGAACATAAACGGAATAAACGGAATGGCAGTACATTGCAAATGTTTGACCACTTCATACATCTATGTTAGAAGATTCTCGTTTCTACCAAAGACAATAAAAAACAACTTAAGAAAATGGTATTTAAAGGCTCTTTATGGAACCCCAGATGCCAATATGTTGTCTGCATGAATTTCCATCCAAGGTGATTAGGTTCTGGTCTAGCAGGTGAAGTTGTTCCTTTTAACAAAACCACCCAAACAGCTGTACAACCAGTTATCAAAGACTTTTGTTGTGCTTCAGCAGGCAAATTAAGCTCTTGGGTCTTCAAGTGGAGATGTAAGTTGTATTATATAAAAACAGCATGTCGTAATTACCTACTCCACTGGACTTTCACAAGTTCAGATGTTTCTGTGAGAGAAAAATGACCTTGAGCAAGTACAAGGCACATTCAGCAGCAGCTAAAAGCGTGAAAGGAAAAACAGTTTTTTTGTGGTGATAAAAAAAGACCTACGTTATGTTGATGTAGATGACGTGAATGTCAGTTTGCCAGTCACAATCAGAAATACGCATACAATTAATTGTGCAACTTAGACGAATTAGCCAAAGGTCGCAGCCTTTCTCCCACACATTATTTCATAGCAAACAAGATACAATAGATTAGCTCACAAACGCCTACCCAAAATTGCACACCCAATTACCCAACTCTTGGAGCATAATTATCACTGAAGCTACTGACAAACCTTGTGAATGCTTGTACAGACATTATGTAGCACGCTCATTAATGTACAAGAGTTCTAGAATCCGTAGGGCAAGTACATACATGAAACCTCGCAAGAATTGCACTCAAAATTCAAAACTCAGAGGGCATTCACAACTGAAGACTGTTTATTCTACCCTGAAACAGATACAATACTGAATTTGTAAATCTTTTGTTGCAATATCTTTATTTTATTGGTTCAATTAGCTTTGACAAGCTATTATTGTAAATGGTCCCAAACGGTCACATGCTGGTAATCCTTCATCTCATTGGCCAGAGCATGCCTATTCATGTTTTGATCAGAGCACAGCCGTTTATGTTCCAGGATTCTGCTTATATCAGTCAGAATGGATAGACAGTAGCTCTGTGTAATTATTGGTAGTTTGTCTTTATATTGTTTTAGCATTTTAAGCAAATGGCTTCAACCGTGTTTGGATGGCTGTTATAAAATATGTTCTTCTGTCCTAATTTTAAATATTTCACATCATCTTAACCCACAACTCAATCCGAGAGACATTAACAAAACAAACACATGCAGAGTCTGTATTCATTTCTTCATAGATTGAAATAAATCTTGGTTTATTGGTTTGTTAGGGCAAATTATCTTCTAACCACAAGTGAACTGCTTCAGAGTTTGTTTTCATGCGGACTGAGACCAATTTCAGACCAAACGTCTTGATGGGAATTCGAGCATTTTGTGTGCTCAAACCAGGCAGACTACAAAACAACGCACCAAGTGTGAAAGCACTCTCAAAAGCGTACATCCGACCCACAGAGCCAGATAACAAATTTTGATCTATGACCTCAAACTATCAGCTGAAACACACATTCCAGTCAGTACTGATAGGTCTATATAATGGCCAGTTTGAATAATCTGGCGGTATTTGTTCAATATTAGATGATCACATCAGCAGAAAACTACTCAAATAATCTGTAAGTTACAATAAAATAGACACGTTTCAAATAAAAATAAATCATTATGACTAATGAACACACGTAAAAAGTCATGTGCACAAATACACAGACTGCACAAATAAACCCCATGCAAGCCATATGATCATATAAGTAATGAATGGGAGACAAGCACACGAAACTTTGTGATGTGCTGCTCATTTTTATCAATCAGTAAAAACATCCCTTCTTTTGCCCAAATTAAGGCAGCTGTAGATGAGAAGTTCAGTAGATCAGTTTTTGTGTCATTTTTACTTCACCTACTTTACTATTCTGTCCGATCAAAAAAGACTGGCCAATTCATTCGAAAACAAGTATTGAACACGTCATGTTTTTTCCTGGGAATAATACTTCTAAAGGAGCTGTTGACATGGAGTTGAAGCAGATTTTGTCAAAAACCCAAACAATACAAACATAAAAATAAAACAAAACATAAAAATCTGAAAAATGAGTTCTGTGTAATAACAATGAAATGACACAAGGAGAAAGTACTGAACTACTGAAACGTATTTAATACTTTATAATATATAAAAGGTTTTTCAGTTGTGGCAGCTTAAAGACGCCTCTCATATGGAGAATGAAGTCACATGAGTTGCTCAGGTGTGAGTTTTTCACAGATTTAAAAATCATGATGATTTTGTGGGTCTAGTCAACCAAATCTGATCTTTAATTTGTATTCTCTACTGGATTCAGGTCAGGTGATTGGCTGGGCCGTTCCACAGCCTGATTTGCTTTCTCTGTAACCATTTGAGAGTTTCCTTGGCTGTGTTTTGGATCATCGTTTTCCTGAAATGTCCACACTGGATTCATCTTCATCATCCTGCTAATGAAGATGTTGGACAGAAGCAGCTAATATTAATTTACAATGACGAAGGGCAGAGGGTTGCTGAAGAACTACTGAAAGATTTCAGCTGCTGTCTGGGCTTTTACTGCGTTTCTATACCCCCCTTTCTTCATGTGTTCAATACTTTTTCTCTGCATCGTTTTATTTAATTATGCATAACTTCATTTGTAAACTAACTACATTTGTTTTCTTTGCTTTTATGGATTTCTGGGTAAAATCTTAAGTCAACAACACCTTTAAAAATCTATTTTCAGAAAAAAATGGTGACGTGTTCAATACTTATTTTCCTCCCTGTAGATAAATGCTAATTATCAGTGGTGTAAAGTAACTTCAATAAAAATTAAAGTTGAGTCCATTTAAGTGCTGCATCTGTATTTTTACTGTAATATTTTCCTTCAAACTGGAGTCACTTCTTTTGTTGTCTACAGTGATTAACTAAATAAATAGAATAATCAGTCCCTTCATTCCCATCCAATAAAATCATACAAAAAAATTGCATCAAAAAGACTGACCTCGAGATGATGAATGATTTAAAAACACAACAAACGTGTTCGGTGTTCAGCAATAAAAGTGTTGCTAGCTTGATTTGTGGAGCCGACTGGTGAACACTCGCAGCTTCTTAGTCAGTGTTCAAAGTGTTAACTTCATTACAGCTAGATTATCGGCCTTTAGGTTTCACAGATTTCGCTCCACATGTAAACGCAAACCAACTTGCTTTATGTCTGCTTATTATAGATCCATATGTAATGATGTATGAATGTGTTCTCACATCAAATTAATCTCACATTTTAAACTTACAATACACTAAGTTAAGGATAAAGTATGTCCAGGAGGTTGTTATTGCCAAATAAATCCTGACAGGCTAATCGGCAGCCATACGGAAGGCTGAAATAATCATTAATAAAGTTAGGAAAGACTTAAGAAAATTATAAGAGTGTTCATAGTGAGCTGTTTACACTTACCTCCTAAAATAAAAGCCAAATTACATGACTCAACCAAATACGTATGGCTAAAAAGTACCCTAGAGCTCCATCTGCTGTTAAAATCTAAGCTCAGAATAAATTCGAGAGAAAATAGCAGTGCATTTTGAACATTTCAGAATCAATGCACTATCAATTTCTCTAACCATATTGAGTCACAGCTCTATTGACAGCAGTTCGTAAAGGTTTACTTTACCCCAAAAGACAACTCTGTTTTCATAATGATCCATATACCATGGTAAAGAACGATTACCATATCCAAACACTACTCTATTCAAATACCCCAAGTGCTTAAATGTGCTGCGCTTCATGTGCAAAAGAACAAGGAAATATCCCTACTCTGACTTTACACAATGACTGAATGTTGAATCAGTGTAACGCAAGCATAGGAACCGGGTTCTCTCACAGAACATTTTCTCACGTCAATCAGACTGGCAATATCACAAAGCAAACTGTTAACCGGACAAAACTGCACTGCTCGCTAACTCAGAAAAGCCATGCAGAATTCAGCGAGTTTGTCTTTCATAAATTTCTAATCGCTTCATACGTCTCAGCTGTAGTTCTTGCTGAAGGGCCTGAAGTTAAAAGCTTCGTTTTCAAAGGCTTTACATCATGTGTAATCTGCAAAGAAATATGGCATAAATGGGGCAGTGGGGCACATCTGAAGAAGCATCGCACAGAGCCAGAATGGGAGATTATCATCAGCGTAATCCTACAAAACACTGGAGCAAACAAGCACAAGCATAACGTCACGTGCACACACAAACCCCACACACACACTGCAAGTCAATATCCATGCAGCTCCAGTTTCATGTGGATGTTTATTGCAGATGGTATTGAGACTGTAATACCATTTTGAAACAATATACTACATTAATGCATCACAGCACTTTTGATTCACAAACTCGTATGCACGCATCAAATCTCGTAATCAGAGGTTTATCATGATTCGAGTAGAGGCAATTACTAAAATTCTTGCTTGCGCTTTTTATGAGAAGCAATTTATGCCAGTCTCCCTGCGTTTATGTCTCATTTATGTTGAAAGATATCTGAGGATTTGTTCCTGTGGCTTTTAAAATTGAGATTTTAACAGACAATATAGAGAACGGGTGTAGATTTAACTGTCAAATGCTTTGTAAATTCTTTTACTTTTACCATGTTTTGAAAACGTACCTCATGAGGGGATGTTTTAGGAAATAAAAACTTATGGGAAGACTTCATAATCCAAACCAAACACGCACACAGAAAGAGAGAGAGCGAGTCAGGAGAGCGCGAGAGAGAGAGATAAGTGACAGCATTACTAAACCTTATATAATCTAATGCATATATAAAGCTAAGAAGGTTTCGCACATGCATAATCCATAACTTTATAAGAGTGGAGTAGAAATTTTAGTTGATAGTTTTGGCTTGGTCAGGATGGAAGAGAAAATCGGTTTATGGATTTAAGATTTATGGAATTAAGTATTATGAATGAAAATAACTATTTTACAATAACCATTGATTTATAAGGTGCTGTTCGGATGTTTGTGATCATTAAGATAATTGACAAATTCTCTTATGCTCACTTCTGCATCTGTGCTAGCTGAAAACATTTAAAAACAGTAATGCTGTGAAACTGAATATCCCTGTGACAACAACACCGAATTTTCATCTGCCAATCTTCTGTCACATGATCCTTCAGAACGTCCGAAGACATTTCTTATAATCACACTTGAAAGAGAATGTCCAGCTCAATATTTCTGCCGAAACTGAGCTTTGATTTAGGGTTGCGCAATATATCTCAAAATTACAGTTATCGTGATAATAGTATAAGTGATACACAGTTGAAGTCAGAATTATTAGTCCCTTTGGGGTTTTTTTTTCTTCTTTTTTTAAATATTTCCCAAATTATGTTCAGAGTAAGGAAATTTTCATAGTATGTCTGATAATATTTTTTCTTCTGGAAAATAATGGGGCTAATAATTCTGACCTCAACTGTGTGTCACCTGTGTGAAAAATCACATAATTATTTTATGCCGTGGTTGTCTATCTAAATTTGACCAATCAGATGTGGCCTTACTATCTTTATCTCAACCTCCCCATTAGTCGATGTTCTGCTATTGGCTGGATCTGGCCAAATGATGAACCCAGAGCTGAAAAACTGAATACTGACGGCAGAAATCGAGATGAGAGGAAAATAACAACAGCCAGTGGGACTCAGAATATCTGCTGAGGTTTTCACTCATTCATGGATTAAGACTAGGGCCACACGGAATCTGCGCGCGCAGAATTCCGCAGATTTCCGCGCAGAATTCCGCAGATTTACGCAGATTTTTTTTTTTAGCCCATCATTGATTCTGTTTATTTACTGGTGTAAATGTGTGTAAATGTATATTTATTTTAGTTTTCAAATTAATTTCAGTAATAATATTGACTAATATGAAAATATTGATATTATTTTTTTTACAATACAGTTTGTAAAGTACTATTTTCTGTCTTTTAGTAGAGATTTTATGTGAGAGACTTACTTTGTTTACCAAATAAAGTGGATCTAATTGGATTCGCATTGTAAACATTAAATAAAAGTTAAAAAGGTATTACTTTTTATTTAATATATTAAGTTTTTTGTTATGATACTCCCAAAATCATTCCGCATAAATCCGCAGATTTTTAATAAAATACTCCGCAGAAATAGCAAAAAATGTCCGCAGATTCCGTCTGGCCCTGATTAAGACTACATCTACCTATACCAGATAAATTTGAAAACTTTCGTCTAAAAACACTGCATGTCCACACTATAATTTTAAATTCTTTCCATCACCCACACTCAAATGAATGAAACCGCTTTCGTTCAGTACTGCGCATGCACACAGATGTAAGACGATTTTAGCTACGTCACATACAACTGCCATTTATTTACTTTCAGTCTCTTTGAATCTTTTCAGTAATTGTTGTCTGCTTCAGCAGCTTAACATTTGCTCCTAGTAAACGCTCTGTGTCCTTTGAAGAGAGGCAATATGAATCATGTGTAAGCATGGCTATATCTGTCCATAATATTAAACCCTGAGAACTGTTATGGAATTCCACACGAAACACGACCACGAGAATTGTCCAGCACTAAAACAATAAACTTTCTAATCTGAGAAGAAGATCAGCTAGGAAACCAGTCGTTCAGGTTGTCTCGATCATGCATCCTGAGCCCCCCTCTTTGCCCTGGACTTTACCTTCTCCACCAGAGCAGTTCCACGTAGAACGTCTAAGCTTTTGACATGGTGTCTCTTGTGGCTCTATATTCGTGTTTGGTGTCATTTTAAATGTCTCTGTGTGATTGGTAAAGTGGTCCTAATTTCACCGTAATATTTTACAATTTGCCCTATATCAGTTCATTTGGGTTTCGACTTTGATAAAATCTTTGGATTTATTGGGTTAATCGATCTAAATTAGACCAAATCACAACCTATAAGGTAATCAGCTTGAATTAGATCAATCTAAATTTAAGTCATAATATATTGGACTCAGACTAAATTTGGAGCTGGAAAAAAAATGTTAATAAATTAACAAATAAAAATATTTCTTTTCACATGTGCTAAAAAGGCTTTAACACATTTAACCTTCACCCATGCTGTTAGTTCTGTCATAGGACTAATAGATGGACGCTTACACAGGCATAAACTGACATTAAACATTAATAAAGCTGTAATAAAACGGACAGCATCCAAAACATCTGCTTTACAATGTCGTCCACAAGAAGGTTTGACAGAAGGTCAAAATGGAAAGAACATACATTTTTAAATGAAACGTATTAGTGTGGACATGGGCTAATTGTTAGCACTTTGACAGTATTTTAGTCTGAATTAGAATTAATTAGATCTGAAAAATATCTTTTACCCATTTATTTTAGCATCATTAAATATATACATTATTTAAAAACATGGCTAACATAAATAGCATTTTTCAAGGGAAATAACATAAGAAATATCGTTATCGCAATACTCAATAACACTGCATATTTTTTCCAGTATCATGCAGCACTAGTTTGTTTGATGAATAAAAGGTCCATCAGCATTTGAAATCTTCATAACAAGGTGAAAGTATTTACTATGACGCTTGATCAATCCCCTTTTTTTATTAGTTAAAAAATACTTACTGATCTAAAACTTTTGAAAAGTAGTGTACTTGAAAAGTCGTGTACCGACCACGGGGAGAACATTCAAACTCCACACAGAAATGCCAACTGACCCAGCCGAGGCTCGAACCAGCGAGCTTTTTGAGGCGATCATGCTACCAACTACGCCAGCCTGGCACCCTAATTATGCATTTGTTTCCAATAATTCTTTGTACATAGTTGTAGTAGTGTACTTGTACTTGTAATGAAACACCTCTAACTGTAAGTCAGGACAAGTTGTATGTGTATAACTCACCTGTAAGGCTGTCCGGTCTTGAAAGAACCATCCTTTCAAAGATGTCATAGGCTCGAGAGCCAAAAGAAGAGTGAGTGCTCTCATATGCACGTGTATCGTGCTTTCCCAGGGTCCCATACTGCTGAGGCTGAGCAGTCATTCCAGCCCGCAGGAGTGTTGGTGACCCCGACTCAGACCCCGTCCCGTTTCCATGCCGTCCTAGGTAGCTGGAGTGGAGCGGGTCGGGGGCGTGGCTGGAAGCAGGAGGCAAGGTGGTGCCAGGAAATATGCTAGGTAGAGGACGAGGCTCTGAGACTATGGGCGAGCCATAGGGGCTTCCAAGAGAAGTACGTAGAGGCTGGCGGGACGCAGGTGGAGACGGGGTGTAGAGTGGAGATGGAGCACGAGAGGGAACAGAGCTGACCCGCCTCATGACACGCCCACTGCTGCCCACCTGAGACACATATTACAAAAAACAATAATCATATATAATTATTATTAAAATGTTTGTAATATAAGATTAGTAATAATATTAATATCATTATTAAACTTACAACACTCTGGTAATACTGTTATGCAGAAATATTCAATAGTGATTTAATTCTTAACAATACTGTGCCTATAAAGATGAATGATAATTCAGAGATTTTGATGAAGTCACACCTGCTTTTTTATAACTGAGATACTATTGGGGTTTTTAATCATAGTTATTCAATATGTTTTTTTAAATTACATATTAATTTTAGAGTTACTGTGAAAAGTTTTTTCATTAGTTTAAATCTTTCAATTGTTAACATGAAATAATATCTAAAAATACTTCCAAAGCATTTACTCATTTTGGTTTCCAGCATTTACTAATATATGAAACTGGATCTTTTATTTAGTGCCATATTAGCTTCAACATAAAAAAAAAATTCAGAATGATACAAATAATAAATACAATAAGAGCATTCAAACAGACAAACAAACAAACAAAATAGGCATTACATTAGACTTTTTCCATAATACAGACATTTTCTGGCAATGTTTTACTAAAACAGCTCTTTACGTGACTTCATAAAAAGTCTTCAACAATATATTAATAAAATAAAGAGAAATATTATGGCTAATGCATTGTGAACTAAATTCATATTTACTCATGTTAACTAAGATGAATAAATGGCAAACAAACATATTGTTTAATGTTAGTTCAAGTTGGCTTATATATTATATGATCCCAACTAATGCAGCTATAGTGGGGTTTATTTATATCAGGAGGAAAAAAAACTTACTTTCAGTTACAGTTGAACAAAGTTACAACAAAAAAACTAAATATTTCATCGACAACTAACTGAAACAAATATTTTTTTATTATTTCATTTTCATAATGAATTCAAAGAGATAGTTCAACCAAAAATTAAGATTCTGTTACCATTAACAGACCCTTTACTTATTCCTAAAAAAACTTGCGCCTTTTTAATTCTGTAGAACACAATAGAAGATATTTTGCAGAATAGTGTAAACCGGTAACCAACAGTATTTGTTTTTTTTCTACAACGAATATTTTCAGCTTTCTTAAAAAATCGTCTGTGTTCAACAGAAGAAAGAATCTCAACGGTTTGTAACGAACTGATGGCTGGTAAATAGTGGGTCAATATTAGTTTTTGGGTTATTATTATTTATAATATAATATTAATTATTATTAGTAGTTTTTTTTTATCCCTTTAATGTTATAGCTTTAGCCTGTCACACAATAGGCCAAACATAACAAACCATCACCAAGCATATTTAAAACTTCTGGTAAAAACTCTTGACAACGTCTTGTTTTTTTACAACAACATTGGCTTTTTACACGTCTTATTGCTTTCAAAAGTTAACATTGAGCTTTTATTTTGGAGAAAAGCAGGAAGTACTTAATGCTTCTCGATAAAACTATTCTCATAACAAATTTGACATAGTTACTACGTTACGTCTCAAACCAAGTACTTTACTGTACTTTATAAGCGATCCAAACTCACAGCGTTTGCAGAGATGGAGTACATACGGAGCAGCATTTACTTTGACCAAATCCGCTGTGAAAACACCGGATCCCCGCATATAGACACACACTGCGCCGCGCTTCACCAAACATACCACGCCTCATCCTATTTCTGTGCTTAAATTTCAAACTTTGCTGTTAGAATGGCACTGTTTCATATCACCTTTCCATATCCTCATATCGCGTTTATTAACAGCTCGGCGAGTAAATCTCAGACCCTCTCTGAAATACAGGAGTGTCCCACGCGCGCACTCGCTAGAGGGCGCCGCTTTATCCTCAGGGGCTGTCGGAAGAAATCCGTGGATGAGAAGAATTTGAAAAGCAGGATTTTGCAGTTTGTTTAGTGACTGTTCAAGACAACTTCACGAGTCACGTACATCATAAATACTCAAGTCATAATACACTTCTGCATCGCTCATAACAATGGACATATATTATTCAGTACTAATGATCCCTGGAAAAGCCAAACGCGCCGTGGAAAGTTAAAATAGAGGCGTTTGTGTGAGTTTTCATACCTGTGCAGAGGCCTGTCCTTCAGCCCTGGAGCTCATGGCGAGGGTGGGGCTTCCACTGGGGGCGGAGCTGGTCGACTGTGACCTCCCTTCAGACCGCCTGGGCGTCACCGTGTTACTGTAGTAACCGCTCACCTCCTGATATCCGCTATCTGAATAGGAATTCATCTGAGTCGAGCTGCGCGAGTTTGCAGCAGACCCTGAGCAAGCAAGAAAAACAAAACACTGAGACAGGCAACTGATTTCTCAGTTCAGGAATGGTAAAACATTTGAACTATGGATTGCTGGGTTAAAGCTCCATCAATTGAATCTGTGGCCTGTGGTCGATTGTACAGCAAATAACGCCTCATCGCGCACGCTGTAAAAAGGAGAAACACACACTTTGATACTAAGTCTATGCTAAAGCTAACATGTTGTGATACTTCTTTTACTGTAGTATCAGCAATTCGTGCTATTGATCATTCTTGAGCAGCTGCAGTAAACGGTTCGAGCTCCCCTTAATGTAAACAGACAGAATAAAAGCAGAATGTTTTGCTCTGCCTCGAGCAGTGTGTTAAAGGTACATATTGATTCAGTAGTTGGCTAACATAAGCACAGCTGTTCATCGTGTTGTTAGAAACTGCACTGCCATCTATCGACGTGACTCGAGTTTACGCAGATATCACACATTAATTGATTCTTTTAACTTACCTGTCTAATAAATTCGTATCAGCCATTGAACCCGGCGCACGTTGGACCGATGTTTACGCTCATATATGTCTTTGTAAGAGTTTCTGGCTTGCGACCTTTTGACTTCCTCGGCTGCACAGGTACTGTTTACCTGTACGCGATAAAACGCGTTGCCCAATGCCCATTGTTTAATTTTCGCTCCTCGCGTCACCAGACAACAGTATTCAGGGGCTGCAGCCAATGAGCGGGAAGACGATAGTCACGTGATTTCAACATGGCGAACATTGTTTTTTTGATTACATTTTAACAGTACAAAAACATAGATGCCAAAGGGTAAGTATAAATCCAATACAAATATACAGAATATACATATGTTATGATCAATAAATACATTGTAGAATTCACAAAGCTTTAAAGTGCGTAGGGCTTTCTTGTTTACAGAGGCTCTGATACTACTAATATATAAGCATAATTCAGTCACCAATATCTTAAAATTCGGTTTCTTATTAGTAAATTTACATTTATGAATGTAAAAATTGGTTAGCAAAATAAAAAAATTAAATAAAAACAATTTTCCTCTTGACTATGGTACATAGTAAAGCCAAAAAGTACATTTTCCCACAACAATAAAAGAAGTTTAGAACACTGAAAATTGTTATTAATAAATTTTTGCACCTCAATAACCCGTAAGTTGACTGAGTATGCACAATGCCAAAATAAGTGTAAAGCTGTCTCCTCATATTCATTACAAAATATACAATTCACATCAATTCCATTTTTACATTTTTGTAAATAATGTTTTGCTCAATAAAATCTGTGGAGAAGTTCATGGCGAACATTGATTTGTAAAGTTGTTTTGAGTACTGTCTTCATTATAAGAGGACAGACATGTTTAATTTTTATGATGAATTTTTAAAGAATAAAAATAGTTTTGTTCTTAAATTGTTTATTATAGGCAAAAAGTATTCCTAGTTTTGTGAAATTTCAGTTTGAGCTTTGTCATTATTGTAAAACACTGGAAAATGCTAAAGCCAAAATTACTATGTGCTGTTGTAAAGCTTTGAAATTGTACCCTTTTTTACATATATTTTGTAATTATGGATTTGTTTCCAATAATTTTTTGTACATAGTTGTCGATTTTCATATGGTTTGTGTAAGACTTTTATTTTAGTTATTTTTTGTGTTATCATTATTACTATATATGTAATTACTGATCTCTTGTTATTATTTTATACTTTGTATGAATTGTTATTAAACCAGTAATAAAAATTAGTACAGTCTTCATCTCATGTTATGTGCGCACACAATTAAGATGACAACAACAAAATTATTTACTTTTAACCATTTTAAGCACTAAAAAATATTTAAATGAATGATCAATGATTGCAAAACAGTTGTTAGAGTAGATCTGGATCAATTAATCGTTATGTGACCCCACTTTGTAAAGGCTAATTTATACTTATTATATTTTTATTTATACTTATATTATTCTGATATTATACTTCTACCAAGCGTACGTGTACGGTCCGGCACACCTCTCAAAATATGTAACTACACGTCTCAATGACACGCAGCACAAGCTTTGTGATTGGTCGGTTTGGTATCAGTGTCGAGGGTGGGTGGCACGGAGAGCTGCGTTTTAGGCAATGTGTGTTTTAATTTAAGTTGTTCAGCATTGATGTTCAATAAAAAATATATAGTAGATAGCATGTGTTTATTTCTATTATTTTAAAATCAAGTAATGCACCCTACATTCAAAAATCTCTGGCCTGTAATATGTGAGCATATCTACAGTTCAAAACTTGTCAGTGAACTATAAAACATAAAATAAATAAATAAAATAATCGATCATCAGTTGTAATCAAGTTAAAATGTTAAATTAAATGAGATTTTGATTTATGGCCAAATCACCCAGCTCTATGTTATTTATATGTATATGGCTATCTGAAAATATTTAAAAAGCAATGTTTTCCTAATGGAAAAATAATTAAAGCTGCATGTTGTTCTAATTTAATTTGCTAATATTGATTCTAACGCTTAATTATTTATACAAACAATCACATTTAGCAACCTATTAGTTTCTTAATAATGAGAGTTAATGTAATTTTCACTGCTATTGGTATCATCTACTTGCATCTTGGTACAGTGAAAGCCTTAGTGTGTACAGCAATATCTTAAAATAGAAGCCTACCAGGCTTGCTGGCAGCATCACAAATCACATTATTGTAAGTATAACCATAACACTTATAAGAAGTGTTTCCTTCCCACAAAGCAGTGGTGCCATGGAGCAACAATACCACACGACTGGATGTATTATTATTTACGCAGTACTAAAGTGAAAGATGTCATTTTGACATTGCGAAACATACTAATATTATCATGTTACAAATAAATAAATAATATCATGCACTTTAAGTTTTTGCCTCACTTCCAATCGTTCAACCAGCTAAAAACAAATCTGAATAATCTACACACAGTACTAACGACATAACTGTGTACTGTCTTTATGACGATAACTCTAGCAACAAATATTATATTAATAACACATAACCAGACTTTCATCCACAGCAGTCTGCATCAAAATGATAATTAGCTTATAAAATGTTGTTGCATCCCAGCTTTACTCAGCAAGGAAGCTTTAAATTGGTTAAAAATGCTAATAAACATGTTTATTAATGTTACAAATGATGTATATTTCATATGAATGCTATACATTAATCAGATAATCATGAAATTAAGATATTTTTGTACATGATAACGAACTGTGATAATAATATGCTATTATTATGATAAGAAAGGTTGGTGACACCTTCTATGAAGCTCATGCTTATAATAAATTACAACTCTTAAATAATAAGATTATCTACAAAAGACACAACAAACATTACACTGTATTATAATGACAGTTATGGCTACATAATAATAAATACAAAATGTGTATTCGTACTTATTGATTAAAGCCATCAATGATACATTCAGAAAGACTAGTAACTGCATCATGACCCATAATCAGTATTTATAAGGCATAGCATAGGGCTCTTAACAATATAAACCATTCATTTACTCGAAAGAACAAAATCTGTTAACTTACCAAGGAGCCTGGAACTGTAAACACATTTTAACATTGTAGACTGCATCTTGACTGACTGACTAATGCTTATAAATCAGCTTATAATGTGATATGAACATGTATATTGAAAAGTCACTAATAAAAGTCACTAATATTAATAACATTAATATTAATATTACACTAATACTAATATTATATAACACTAATATTAATAACACTAATATTAATAACACTATTATAAATGTAGTTATAATTGTCATTATAATTCACTATAAGGTTTGTTGTGCCTACATAGAAAGTCATGTCTTCATAGAGCTTCATAGAAAGTGTTACCGAAAGCTTTCATGCGCAGTAACTCAACAAACTGAAACTGAATACTAATATATAATGCATAAAATGCACCCTTGAAATAAATAAAATGTTATTAATACTATATAAAGTTGTTATGTATTATTATTATTATTGTTTGGCACTACCCTTCCTACAATTCAAGAACTGTACTCTTCCACAGTGAGTAAAAGGGCTCGCAAAATCACCCTGGACGCTACAGACGCTACAGAGCACAGAGCACAAAAACTGCCAGACACAGGAAAAGTTTCTTTCCTCAGGCCATCTACCTCATGAACAGTTAATATTTCTCCTATTGTGCGATAAACGTGCAATACTTTCTCACACGCACTTATACACAGCACCTTATAACAATATACAATGCAATACTTCTCCTTACGCATCTGTACACAGCACCTTATAACAACATACAATGCAATACTTATGCATTTGTACACAGCACCTTATAACCTGTATATTTATAACAAATCTGTACATAAATTTCAACATTCATATCGTTGGACTGACTGCATCTTTGTTTAATGTCTATCGTCTTCTTTTTTTTTATATTTATTCTGTGTTGTCACTTGTCACTTTATGTACACTGGAAGCTTCTGTAGCCAAAGCAAATTCCTTGTGTGTGTGAAGCACACTTGGCAATAAAACTGATTCTGATTCTGTTTTTACTTCACAAAACTGCTCTTTTATTGTAAATCTAATCTAACAAATGCAGCTTTGGTGAGAGCAGAGACATCTATAAAAATAAAATATATATATATCTATTAAGTCCTAAAAGGCTTCAACTTTTGCATGGTATTGCAATATAATCACCCACAGGCCACAGAATCTACCCACAGCTCTTCAGTTGTATTAAACTTGCAATATATTCCATTAACACAGCATTATTTGTTCACAAAGAAGATGAACAGACCCTCACTTTCACGTAGGGAGATCTGTTCCAGTTCAGGGGAGTAAAGTGACCCCTGACCTCGGACCCCAAATGTAGGTGAGGGGCAACCATCCGACGGCTTAGACACACCTGCACCTGAGGATTCTGATGAACAAAGGGTTAAAACACGGTCAGCAGGTATTCAGGAAAAGATTTACTTTTATCATAGTGAGCATTAACCTAAAATGTTCTGTCATTTGTTCGATTTTAGAGACACCAGCAGATACCTCATAATGCTTTGTCATTTCCTCAGATTAAAAAAAAAAAAGTGTTATTTTAAAACATTGTCACGGTAAGTGGAAATAATAGGAATTAGAATGGAAGACGAGGAAAATAAAGGTCGAGCTGCTCTGTGATGAAAGACCATGAAAGAAACGTTGGTGAGGATTTGCAGAGGGAAACAGGGTTTCTAAGCTAGGTTGAGTGGAACAATTCATGTGATATTGTACATTAACTCGGATGACCAGATCACAAGACCGCAGCGTCTGATGCTTTTTTCAGCACAGAATAAAAAGAAAAAGGCCAAAACCCACAATTCACTGCAACACGAGAAAGCTTTTCCTACTTTGAGTTTTCGTCTAAATAAATAAACATCAAAATTCTTTATTCAGAAGCATTTCCTAGACTTGGAAAATAATTGTCAAAAAATATTGTCAAAATAAATTGTGTTTTTTCTTAATTTTTTGCCAAAGGGGTGAGTAAAATAAACTTATGTCAAAGCAAACGTTTTATGGAAAAACACACTTAATTTTGTCTTATTATTTCTGAAAACAAAACATTATTTATGATTTTATGTAAATGCGTCTTGATTTAAGAATTTTTATATATTTGTACTAAATACTGCATGTTATTTCAGTGTTCAAAAGAGCTAGTTCTGTGATATCAATGTCATGTTTTTGTACGTTTGTTTTTTGGTGCTAGGTTCCAAAATAAGTTTTGCAACAATGTCAACAACCCAGGCTCATTCTAAAAATGTACGTTGTATGCATTTCTGAAAAAAAGCACCAAATACATCCCAGGAGGTATGTTTTTTGGCTGTTTTTATTTTCGCCAACCCACCAAAGCCCACAGTGGGCGTTTTTTGAGATTTCTCTTGCAAGTTCCATTCACGGCTGTTGTTCTCGCGTAAATCCACCAGAGGCCACTGTCAACTGACTGACTGACAGATCGACTGACCCACCCTCCTCCATCCCTAAACCCAACCAATAGTGTTTTCAAGAGCACCCACTGACCCGCTTACCCTCTCCCATAAACCCAACTGAGTTTTCAAAAGTAAAAAACCCTCACCTTATTTTTACCACACTTTCAGATTTTACCACATTCTTAGCTGTTATTTGCTTGTTTATTTTATGTCTGCTGTTTTTGTCGAACCCCATCATCATGGTCAGCTCCTCTCTGCGGCTCAAGTCCACTGACGTACATGGCGCGCTAACTAGACAAACTGGTATCAGTTCAAAAAGGAACAGCATCATACCACCCTGTATCGTTTGTTTTAAAGACGAAATGCAGCCATACGTACTTCTGGCTACATAATTTGCGATCTCCATATGCCTCCGAAACATATATAGGGCTATGTTTTCAGAATGAGCCTGTGTTGAAATGTAAAGTTAGGATGATTATAGTTATTTGTGGGTGTTATAAAATAACATTTTATATTATATAGCTATATATTAAAATAACATTTTATTTTTAATGTACACAGGGTGCGAAATATAGAGGGATTTGGGGGGGATTGACCCCCCTAATTAATGCTTAATCCCCTATGAAAGACGTCAAAACAAGATGTATGTGGTTGGTCAGCCCTTTAATAGTGAGAAATAGTTTTAATCTAAAGGGTTACTAAAAAGTCTTAATATTAATAAATAAAATAATGCATAACATAAATATACATTTGACCCGTCCTTTAATAGTTCATACCATTGTGAATGCAAAAACCAATGAACGCATCAAATCAGTCTAAATGAGGAAAAAAAATCGTTCAACAATCTTAAACTGGCATATCTAGAGCACCAATAGACATCATAAGTTTTCACAAGACACTTTTCACGTAAAATAGTGGTGTTGGTATCAACTTATAGCCTAAAAGTAAAGCCAAAATGGATGCATAGTTTAACAGAAAACACTAAATATATGTCAGAATACACTAAATATCCCTCAAAACACTGAAAACTTAAATACGTTTTATTAATAAATTCGATGTTATTTAAATAAATACATTTGATTCAGTGAAGCAGTATTACACAAACATTACAGAAAAAGTTGACCCCTCAGATTGTCAATGTATAATCTGCACCCTGAGTGTACATCTATTTTTGTCAAGGTTTTAACTTCAATCAAAAAATACAGTGACTTTAACATTATTTATGAATGAGGCTTGTCAGAACATTTCAGGCATGTGCAGATTATTTATAGAGCAGCTTTGGGGTACTGTGACTAAACCAAGAACCATACACTGAGCTATAAAAAAAAGAATTTAGGCAAGTTAACTTCACTTAATGTAGCACAAATATCATTCAGAAAGAACAGTTCAACCATCTATTAGTCATCATTTCAAGCTAGACTATGAGATGCGTACTGTACGTTACGCGACCAAAGTGCTGTCTAAAATGTCATAGTTCTGCTTACTCTTGTTTACAACAAGTGACAAGGAAGAATAGGAAAAGCAGAAGTGAAGTAGACGAAAATACCTGCAGATCTCCACAGAAGAGACTTCTCAGAAGAGCTGGAAAAAAATGAAGACACGAGAAAGGATGAAATGAGAGTAGAACAAAGACGTTCACTGTGCACAATGCTTCTGGGACGTTCTATGAAACAAGTGTCTTTTTTAATTTGGTAGGTCGACTGTAACGGATCTATCTGAAAAAGATTCAAACAGATTATTGAGAAAATCCTGATTTAAGTGTTAATAGGAACAAACACATCCATCTTATGTGTAAACCAATGAGAAAATAGAGCAGTGGAATGGAAATACCTCACACTGTAAAAACAATTGATGTTTTTGTGTTTGTGTTTTTACACCAGAACACCTTTTGACTTGTTTCCACTGAGTGGTACAGTATGATACGGTACGATTGGGTACAGGTCACCTTTATCAGGCTTGTGTCTCCACTGCCAATGGCACCATTTTGGTGAGCGTGCTGTTTGACAGAAAGTTGCAGTCGATGTCACTCTCGCTTGAAATTCACATATCGTATGAGAAGCACTTCTTAGTAAACAAATGCTTTATATACATAAATGCTTATGTATAAATAAACGTTAATTCCTAACTTTTCTATGAACAGGATTTGATTATAGCTGCAGATCAATGATAATGCGAAATAGCCTACTGTAACGTCTGCGATTATATCAAATAAAAAAATAAAACATTTATGAACTCAAATAGTTATGAAATGTTACCAGTTACAAAAAAAAAAACTAAAACTTACATTTAGGCTTTATTTTGGTTCATAAACGATATGAAACAGATACAATAGTAAAAACCTCTCATCTTTATTATTCACCAGCACATTTAACGTTAACATCTCGTTAGAAAGTAATTCTATCATTTCGAGTTCATAACAGCCCAAAAGGCGATGATAATAATTAAACATGGCAGTTTGTTTGAGGGTGCTGAAAGAATCATTTGCTCCTTTGTTTTTGTTTTTTGGTCTTCTCCTTTGTTTTTTCGCAATCGCACGCTCTCTGGAAAAAAGTGAAACTGCTCGAGCTTTAGACGGCCTCATAAAACAAAAACAAGACACACGCAGTTTCTGTTCTTCTTGGCTTTGTGGCTGTGCATCAAGATGACAACAAGGTATGTTTAAGCTCAGGTCGACCATGACTGTCTATAATATGTATATATTATTACAGTGTAATGTCTTGGTTGTGTATTTAAAAATGATGCTTCTTTTGTTTCCATTCTACTGGCTAGTGATGTACCTCTGTAAACTAATATCGTTCAGCTGCGTGTGTAGTCCTGCCTTTTGGTAGCCTTTTGTTGTGCTAGGTACCCTTTGGAAAGGGTAGCCAAAATGTGGTATGGTACGGTTCGCTTTTTGGTACCTTTTGACAGTGGAAATGGGCATAAAAGCGTACCGACCCATACCACAGTGTACCTTAACACTCAGTGGAAATAGGCCGTATGTTTTACCATTGGTCCATTGCGTTTACACAGTCGGTGGGTGTGTATTGAAACTCTACCTTCTTTGGCGTGCATATACTCCCGATTTTTTTCTCTTTTCGCTCCCGATTCGTTTCTCATTCCATAGTGGTCAGACAGGAAAACAACAACAACATCAACATGAACAAACTGGAGAGTCAAGCAGCGGAGCTGGAGCAGAGGGATGTTTACGGAGCACTTTTCTTCTCTCACAGAAGCTTATAACTCTGGCTCCTGCAGTGCAGGGGTGTCTGATCGTTTAAAGACAGTATACCATCACTCAGCTGTTTAGTTTTTTTTTTTGCTCTCATATGAAAAAGTTAATTCTTCCTTTTGTTTGAAGTATATTGGGGCCTTTATTTTTTTATTTATAAAAAAAATTATATATTTTTTATTTATATATTTATTGGCCTTTTTTTCCAACTTTTGTTTTTTCTCTTTTGGCAGAAAACATAAAAGCCATTTTCAGTGAATTATCTATTAATTTTGCTTCAGCTTAGTTCCTGAATTATCAGAGGTTTCCACAGCAGAATGAACCGCCGATTAATCTGGCACATTTTACACTTCCAGCCACAACTCATAACCATGCTAAGAACAGCCAATAACTTTCAGAGGAAAATTACTCTGTGCATTCCTAGAAGCGACACATTTATACTGAAACTTTGAATCATCTTGAAAGTCACGGTGAAGGTGTATTTTTGAAGTCAGCACAAACCAGAAAAGATTTAAACATTTTTTTGCCACAAAAAAAATTCAAAAAGCCAAGTTTTGACCCCAGAACAGCATTTGAAATGTTTGTGGCCATCAAAGCAGAACTGAAAGCTACAGCTCTCTGTAACATTTTATGTTGTCTCATTTTATTCAGACATAAATTATGCTAGCTTGCTTCATAATATTACATTAATAAATATCATCAATGCCATCTCACGGCAATTCGTAACTTATGGATTTAGTGGCTAATTCAGACGAAATCGCACATCTCATTCATACAATTTAGTACGATTTGCTGATCCCCAGTGACGGTTGGGTTTAGAGGTGGGGTTTGGTGCCATGCCTCTTTTAAACAAAATCATACATTTGCGTTTCCTCGTCAGATCAAGCTAATATTACATGAATTAAGTTATGCAGTTTAAGTTCACTAAATTTAGCACGAATATCCTTTAAATGCACCAGAAAGCACCTTAAACAGTTTGGAGAAGACAAGAGAGAGGTTCAAAACACCAAATATCTACTTGAGATCCGAATGATCAAAACACATCTTTATATTAAGTGTAAACAGGGCCAGTGTTGTTGAAGCATGACAATAAACAATCCACTGTCTTCATTCTCTCTCTTTGCGTCACCAATCACTATGGGACCAGCATACGGTAACTACAGAGCTTGAGAATTCTCACTGATGTTTACCAATGGATCACGTTATTTCAACATGGAAAAATACATTGTGGTGGGCGACCTTCATCATGCATAATTAAAACACTTAATATAGAAATCCATTATGAGACTCTTCACCATGCAAACGCGCACCATTAAATGGGATCTTCATAAAAACACAGTTCTCTTTTTAACGTATGAACGTTTTTAAATTGACCTTTAACTTGTTTTTGAAGAAATAATGACAAAGTGTTTTGATTTATGGAAAAACAGTTAAAAAGTAGCAATGTGTTGATTCATTACATTTGGTCGCAAGACGTGTTTGAAGTAATATTTCTATTAAAGAGAATGAAAATTCACTGTTAATTAAAATGTACAGTGTTTATGTTGCTAGCATACATTGTTAGTCTAAAGGTAAATGATACAATCACTCAAGTTAATCGACTGAAAACAACTGATTTCATTCATTCGTTTTCCTTCGGCTTAATCCCTTATTTATCAGGGGTCGCCACAGCGGAATGAACCGCCAAATATTCCAGCATATGTTTTACGCAGTGGATGCCCTTCCAGCCACAAGCCAGTACTGGGAAACACCCATACACTCTCGCATTGACACACACACTCATACACTACAGCCAATTTAGTTTATTCAGTTCATCTATAGTGCACGTTTTGGACTGGGGGAAACCGGAGCACCCAGAGGAAACCCACACCAAAACGGGGAGAACATGCAAACTCCACACAGAAATGCCAACTGGCCCACCTAAGACCTAAACAGCAATAAAGATCACACCCGTACCCTCTTTGCAACGGTAGAGAGACTCACAAACCCCCCCAGTAGGATTCCTAGTGAACTACTCTCTGAAAGCAAATGTAATGAGTTTGCTCATTTCTTTACTGATAAGATCAATAATATCAGAAAGGCAATCAGCTCATCCAATCAGCCAAGTTGTGTCGACGTCAGACAAGCTCAACCTCAACTTAAGAAATCAGACATTATGTCTGATTTCATGGAAATTGATGGTAAAATCTTAGAAGAGATCGTGCAAATTATGAGAACAACAACCTGCGATCTTGACACGCTCCCCACATCATTCTTCAAAACTGTGTTTAACTGTCTAGAAATGGATCTTCTGAAAGTGGTGAATGCTTCACTTCTCTCAGGGATTTTTCCAAACTCACTTAAAACTGCAGTAGTTAAACCCCTCTTGAAAAAGAGCAACCTGGATAACACCCTACTGAGCAATTACAGGCCAATCTCAAATCTCCCTTTCATTGGCAAAATCATTGAAAAAGTTGTTTTTAACCAGATTAACAGATTCTTAAGCTTGAAGGGGTGTTTAGACAATTTTCAATCTGGTTTCAGAGCATATTACAGCACAGAGAGCGCCCTTATAAAGATAATCAATGATATCCGCCTAAATACAGATTCAGGCAAACTAACAGTGCTGGTATTGCTCGATCTCAGTGCTGCATTCGACACTGTCGATCACAGCATACTTCTGGATAGGCTGGAACACTGGGTTGGACTGTCTGGGACGGTCCTCAAATGGTTCGGATCGTACCTTGAAGGGAGAGGTTACTATGTCAGTATAGGTGACCATAGGTCGAGGTGGACACCCATGACATGTGGAGTCCCACAAGGCTCAATTCTGGCACCTCTCCTGTTCAACCTTTATATGCTCCCTCTGAGCCAAATAATGAGAAAGAACCAAATCTCCTACCACAGCTATGCTGATGACACTCAGATCTACATAGCCTTACTGCCTAATGACTACAGCCCCATTGACACCCTCTGCCAATGCATTGATGACATTAACAATTGGATGTGCCAAAACTTCCTTCAGTTAAACAAAGAGAAAACTGAAGTCATTGCATTTGGGAACAGAGATGAGGTTCTCAAGGTGAATGCGTACCTCAGCTCTAAGGGTCAAACAACAAAAAATAAGGTCAAGAATCTTGGTGTGACTCTGGAGTCAGATCTGAGTTTTAACAGTCATGTCAAAGCAGTAACTAAATCAGCATACTATCATCTCAAAAACATTGCAAGAATTAGATGTTTTGTTTCCAGTGAAGACTTAGAGAAACTTGTTCATGCTTTTATCAGCAGCAGGGTGGATTACTGTAATGGGCTCCTCACTGGCCTTCCCAAAAAGACAGTCAGACAGTTGCAGCTCATCCAGAACGCTGCGGCCAGGATTCTGACCAGAACCAGGAAATCAGAGCACATCACACCTGTCCTCAGATCCTTACACTGGCTTCCAGTTACATTCAGAATAGATTTTAAAGTATTATTACTTGTCTATAAATCACTAAATGGCCTAGGACCTCAGTACATTACAGATATGCTGACTGAATACAAACCTAACAGATCACTCAGATCATTAGGATCATATAAACTAGAAATTCCAAGAGTTCAGTCAAAGCAGGGTGAATCTGCTTTCAGCTATTACGCCCCCCGCTGCTGGAATCAGCTTCCAGAAATGATCAGATGTGCTCCAACATTAGGCACATTCAAATCAAGACTGAAAACACATCTGTTTAGCTGTGCCTTTACTGAATGAGCACTGTGCTACGTCCGACAGATCGCACTATTGTGTCTTTCTTTTCTTTTCATTCTTTTATAACTTGTCTTAACTCATTTTAATCTGTTTTTATCTGTTTTTTATTATTTGTTTTTATTTTCTTATACTTAAATTTTATTCCTGTTTATGTAAAGCACTTTGAATTGCCACTGTGTATGAAATGTGCTATATAAATAAACTTGCCTTGCCTTGCCTTGCCTAAGACTCGAACCAGCAACCTTCTTGCTGTGAGGCGACAGTGCTAATGACTGAGCCACCATGTCACCAACAACTGATTTTGGTAATCTTTATTCAAAATCTTACCAGTTGGTTAACCATTTAACCATTTTTCTCTGATGATGTCATTTTGAAAACATGCCAAGCCACGCTCCTCCAACTATTAGTTCGCTGCGAGTGAACAATAAAAATAAAGACAAAAATCAAAATAAATAAAACACTGCCCCTACGCTACATTTTCTGTTTCATTTGGCAATACATCATCATATCAAAATAAAAGTCTCAGACCAACTAAGGCCCCGTTTACACTAACGCATTTTCATTTTATAATGCATAAGTTTTGCTAAGGTTACGTCATCCGTCCACACTACGCCAGAGTTTTCGAGCCCCGAAAATGGAGCGTTTTGGAAATGCTGGAGAGGCCGTTTTCATTCTAAAACGCTGCTGCTCCGTCTCAGTGTGGATGGAGGAAAACGGAGGCGTGGCTGCTGAGATTCGCTACTTGACTGGGGCTTTTGGGTCATTGCGTATCCTTCCCTTATTCGTCAAGCCCCTATCACATGATGCCACCGGAAGACGGCAGACCAGCCTTCACTGTAAACAACAACATGGACACAGAAATGAGATCGTTGTTTGCACTATTGTCCGTTTTAGGTGCCATTGTGCAGTTAAACTCTGCCTTTTTTACTACAACAGCTGCATATATTCGCAAGAGGCAAGCTATTGTTTGAGCACTCGCTAATCACTCGCGTTTCAAGCAGCGTAAGCCCTATTTAGAATGCCAGTTTTGGGTTACACCGTGAAGAACCAGAAAGACACATGCTTCCTGTTTAAACTTGAACGCGCATGCCCAGAGTGCGCGAATGGTCACGTGATATACGTTTTTGGTGGAGTAGTGTGGACGGAGATATGTTCAGAAACGCTGGGTGAAACGCAAGTGTGGACACGGATCGTTTTCATGCTAAAACGCCATTTTTAAACTAAAACGCACTAGTGTAAACGGGGTCTAAGATGTAATCAGTAGGTGTTTTTTTTTCTTTCTAGCAGATAAAGGATTTTTAGGTGAAATCGTTGATAATCCTTGATCATTCATTCATTCGTTTTAATAATGATTAATCTGGGGTCCCCTCAGCAGAATGAACCGCCAACTTATCCAGCATATGTTTCACGCAGCGGATGCCCTTCCAGTTGCAACCCATCACTGGGAAACACTACAGATAATTTAACAGCGACCTTCTTGCTATGAGGCGACCGTGCTACTCACTGCGCCACCGTGACACCCCCATGATAATTCATATAATGCAAATTAATGTTAGCCATGACTATGACAGTCAAAAAAAGCAAGTCATGTAATGCAAAACTAATACCCACTGCTTCTAGCAATACACTGAGCTTTATGAAGCGAAAGAGCCACAGACTCAGGCAAAAGTCCTGGAGTGACGTTCCATTTGCAAACAGATCCTTTCTTAGCACAAGTTTTTACGTTTCTCATGGTTAATGTAAAAAATGAAGACATGTTCATGAACAAGTCTATTCACTTTAGAGCAGACTTACAGTCGCATTTCATAAAATTATTAGTTGCTCTGGTAATTTAATAGCGGATTTGTTGTGTCATTGCATGTTACATAAACAAACTGGTGATTCGGTTATTTGAACCAGAACAGTTCATAAAAAAGAATCAAATTTCCCCATTTGCCTTAGGCTGTGGATTACAAGCAATAATGTTTGTAAAAATGTTCAGTTCCTCATACAGACCAGCTGTTTCACTTTATAAGACCTAAGTGTATTGCTAGAAGATATTTATTTTGCATTGCCTGATATGCTACATGATACCTGATATAAAATATATGTATTAATAATTCCCACAGTAATGTCCACGTTGACTTAAAGCTGCCATATAGAATGAAAATCTGGATAAACATAGGAAAAGCTGAATAATTAGAATTCAGCACATGACATATATTGAGCTTCACGCCATTGTTTCATTGTTTTCATGTTAATACTGTGAGCCAATCGGAACAAAACACAGACTCTGAAGTTACTCACAGGATCATTAATGTGCACACCCCATCAGCATTTGATTGGTCAAAATGTTCATTCATTCATTCATTTACATTTCAGCTTAGTCCCTTTATTAATCTGGGGTCACTACAACGGAATGAACCGCCAACTTATGCAGCATATGTTTCACGCAGAAGATGCCCTTCCGGCCGCAACCCATCTCTGGGAAACATCCATACACACTCATTCACACTCATACACTACGAACAATTTAGCTTACCTAATTCACCTATACCACATGTCTTTGGACTTGTGGGGGGAACCCACGTGACCATGGGGAGAACATGCAAACTCCACACAGAAATGCCAACTGACCCAGCCGAGGCTCGAACCAGCGACCTTCTTGCTGTGAGGCGAACGTGCTACCCACTCTTGACCCTTCCATGTAAGGTAAATAACTGTGCATTTCATCCTATGGGCCACTATTAAGTTTGAAAAAGTACATAAAAATGGCATTTGCTGTACCTAAGCCACATACCTTCTATTTAGATATCAGAGAGCAATTTAAACATATTGGCCCTATCATACACCCGGCGCAAGACATTTGTTGCTATTTTCAGAGCAGCACAACCCTAATTTTCATGCCGTTTTGTGCCACATTGTTTAAATAGCAAATCCATTTGTGCCACTTTGTGGACTCATGGGTGTGCTAGTCTAAAAAGGAGGTGTGTTAAGGCGCGTTGCTATTTTAAGGAACTGAAATAGATGGCTTAATACACACTAGATGTACAGCAATACACAAATATTTTTACATATGAAAAAAAAAGGATTGAAATGTTACTAAAATTATTATTTAAATTATTATAAAGCATATTTTTCTGGTCCTGAAATAGCAAAAGTGGATTGAGCTTTAGACTTTGTGCCTAGATCGTTAAAATAGAGCCCATTGTATCACTGAATTCTATGATACCTTTAAATTTGGAGGATCAACCACAGTCTAAAATCTTCTTCAATGTTCTAACATTCTACAAATACAGTTATTAATAATAAGGCTCATCAGAGATTGTTATTCTTAAGACATTTTATAATTGGTTTGTTGAAAGTCTTTTGTCCTATTTTTTTATTTGTTGGTTTTCCTCACTGAGTTGGTTTTCACTTATAAAGAAAAAGATCTTCAAGGAATTGTAAATTTGGGCTCAAAATTCTGGGAATTCGTCTGCGAAGTGTTGCATCCTATTACAAACAGCAGGTGTTAAGGATGGCATATAACATATCAGGAGACAGCACACACCACTTAAACAATTATTTTGTTCTTCTAAGCACAATAAGATGTTCCACAAATCATTATAAATTTACTTCTGTGCAGGAAGCAATTCATTTACATAATAAACATAGCTGATCGATGGATTATTATTTATATATTAATTTTATTATATATTTTTTCATTTATTATTATTTTTGTTATTATTATCATTTTTATTTATTTTTCTTTTGGTTTTTGCTTGTGTACTTGACGTTAAGTGCTGGTATTTATTGTGTTAAGTGTGCCATTCTTGTTATATGTGAAGCACCATGTCAGAATGAATTGCCACAAGGGGATTAATAAAGCTTTAAACAAAAAAAAAAAAACTGAATTTGCATGAAATTTCACTTCTGAGCAGTCTATCCCTTTAAAACTACAAACACATTGTGTTTATAGCTAGATTGAAGACAATAAAACGGCTTTTGTGTGTCATGCGTTCGCCATTTGGCCATCCTCATGACAAAAGACTATTAAAAATTGAAGGTAAAATAACTCTGTTGCTTTGTTGATGTGTTATTGCATGAATAATACCGTGCGTGTCTAAAAGTTGGCCATCAGCTGTTTCTATTCCTAGTTATTTTTCACACATATGCTTATGCGGAACACAAATGGCATGCGTTTGGTAGAATGGCCCTCATCTCATCTTCCAATAAGTCAATGAAAAGCAAAAAGATCCGCTCCATTTGCTAGGCATTAAGAAACCATTACCAGCGAACATCAATCACATTGTTACAGTCTACTAACTGCCATGTTCATCTCTCTGACACAAATTTTCAAATCCTAATCACAGGGTATTAACATACTTGTGCATTTGCAGTAGAGATAGAAGAAATTAGAAATGGCTAGATAGGAGTGAATTTGGGTGAATAAACAACAGAATGTAGACGCCGCTGTCTTAAACCGGCAGACGAGTGTGTGCTAAAGGCTGCCAGAAAGCATCACCGTCTGAAAAGGAGGGGTCAAAGGACACTGGTCATCAGGGTACAGCGACAGCTGATGGGGACAACAGGAATGTCATGTAGAGAAAGGTTAAAGGTAACGGCTTGCATGAAGAATGGAATCAACATTTGTGAGCACACCCCTCACAAATCTCTCATTTAAATAAATATTTTCTAAAGTAAAGTTTTACACTATTATATTCAGGCCCGTAGCCAGCCTGGTGAAAGGGGTGACTCTTTGTTGTCAAAAAGTGCACCTTTCTGCAGTTATATGCCTCATTATCTGTTTAATTATGACATTTAAATACAACATTTTAGTGACATTTTAGGCGCAAATTTTAGCTGAATTAGCTTGTCGGATGGTCATCTTAACCACACTTTCTGATGTACCAAAAATATTTCTTAAAGATTTACAATAAAGAAATGTGAAAAAATATATTTTTTAAAAAATACAAATTTATTTCATATATCATTAGGAAAAAAAAGTATCTGTTAAAGTCTATTGTCATTTATTAAGAAAATAACAAACCAGCCAGTGCATTCAACTTTGTATAATTACGTTATACATACATTTGTATGATAAGAAAATTCAAACATAATATTAATAACAACAACAATAATAATAGAGCTTTATGATTTTTTCTAGCGTCTCTTGTAAAAAATTACATTTGAAAATTCATGCTAACAACAGCAGCCAAATTAGTGTTCAAATTTTTTTTTAAATGGGTCGTTTCAAATCTTTAATATGGTTCTTCACACCTTTTTATTGATCATTCTTTGTTTAAAGAATAAAGTCCAGGACTTAAATAAAAGTTACTTGCAAAATGCATTCTCCGTTTAAAAACAATTGATTAGCTGGAGTCACACCGAAGCGACAGCTTGGTCAACAACACTTTTTTGATCTATTATTTCTACTGTTTATGATGGCATAGCAAAAAAAATGAGCTCATGTATAGGACAAATTCAAGACTTTCGATAGTAAGGCGTAGGTCTTTCGAACTACCTGAACGTTTAGATGCTTGTGCAGTGCTGTGGATAAGCTTGAATCGCCACACCAATAAAGAGCAAATAACTGAAGTTTCTACACTCTCAGAAATAAAGGTACAGGAACTGGGGCAGTACCTTTTCAAAAGATACATATTTGTACCTAAAGAGTCCACAGTGGTACCTCAAAGATGCATATTAGTGCTCAAATGTACCTAAAAAGTACCTGAGGTACCATTATGAACCCTTCAGTGACATACAAATATGTATCTTTTGATAAGGTACTGCCCCAGTGACAGCTCTTGGACCTTCATTTCTGCGAGTGTATAGTAACCTCACACACACATAAATGCAAACAACATTCATGAGTGGTGATGGCGAAAAGAAAACCAAATCTATCTACTGTCCTTTCCTCATTCATGGACTTCACGAATGATCTATAATGTGTGGAGTGGGTGGTTTAAATGCGACATATAATAGGCATTTAAAAGCTTAAAACGCTATCACTGGAGTTCAATAATTAAGGCTTGTAAAAATGATGTAAATTTGTGCAGAATTGTTGTTCAAGTCATGAATAATAATTCTGTGAAGTGACATTAACTGTAACTGATTAGCATAAAGGTGGATGTTTGTAGGTGAACAGTGAACACCAGATATATAAATGAAAGATAATTAACTGCTGGTGATGTACATGGTGAGATATTCGAGTGAGGATTAAAAGGGAGATTTATAAGCATCGAAAGAGTAAGATCATTTAAATTGAGCTTTTTGCTATACATTGTCCTTTTTAATATTGTTTTTATGCTGAGAAAGAAGTAAAAAGTACCTTTGAGGTACCATTATAGACCCTTCAGTTACAAATATGTGTCGTTTGAAAAGGTACTGCCCCAGTGACAGCTGCTGGACCTTCATTTCTGAGAGTGTATGGTAACCTCACACGCACGTAAATGCAAACAACATTCATGAGTGGTGATGGCGAAAAGAAAACCAAATCTATCTACTGTCCTTTCCTCATTCATGGACTTGCTCAAAATGTGATGCTTCATGTTTCTTTATTTTTAAGTTGTGCATAGACGTAAATAAAGGTTTCGTTTTAAATTATTCCAATGGCTCTTTAAAAAATGCATTTTCCCTAAAAAATTGAGAAATGGCTCTTTGCTGAAAAAAAGTTCTCGACCACTGGTATTCTTTAAAGGGCCATGAAACCCCCCTGTCTCAGCAGGGTGTTTCAACACCTACAGTCTGGAAAAGCTCAGGAAAGTGGGTGTGTCCAGCTCTGTTTAGGTGGGAGCGTCAGGGGAGGGAAAGAGGGAAGGTTTTGCATAAAAATGGGAGTTTCCATTTGGACACGCGCTCATTTTCAAACAGGCAACACACAAACACAGACGCAGGGGGAGAAAGACAGTGACTGTTTACATTGACATCAGTAATGTAATTATTTGCCAAATTATTAATTTGTCGACTTTAACTGCAGTTTGGCACTTTCACTTTCACTCAGGAAGATTTCCTGCATGTCCCTCGTGACAATCGAGATATTAAATGTGAGTAACTGCTGGAGGAGTGCAGATTAAATGGAGTGTGTTAGACCATACGCCGTATGTTAGAAAAACAAAACCTCCGCATTTCTCTGTAACTTAGACGCCCTCGGTGAGCAGTGTCAGACTAGTGTATAGACTATCCTGTCACAAAACAGGGCGAAAATTCTACACGACGGTAACCGTTTGATAAGGGTGTTTATATGTTTACACTCTGAGAGCAGCATTCTCTCACTTACCATATCTGTAGAAACAGCAAAATCAACACCAACTGGACTGTGGCTGTTTTTTGGAAAAGGAGACGAGCGGCAAGTCGGGATTTTACCATTTCCAGATGCGGACAGCTCTCAGGTAAAAATGTTCCCTACAAACGCATTTCTGTCGCATGCACTGTAATCCACCATGAGTCCAGTTGCGCTCTCATAGCAGAGAAATGAAAGCAAAACTTTTGCTGGAGCATGTTTAGAAACACAACACTGGCGACCTGTGTCTGCAAACAATTCTTCTTCTTCCACTTGTTTTGGCAACACGACGTGGTGTCTCTCTGCCGTCTGAACACTGTAGCAGGTAAACAATCTTTGAAGCTATCATGCATATTAATGAAGTTGCACCGCATATATAATAGAGCGCGCTGGTTGGTTTGAACCAAGTCTATCTCATGAATCAATGCCGCACGCTCAGAGACGTCACGATGCACTAGCCGGTACAGACATCCACTCTCCAAGCTGGAATACACGCAAGGATCTAATCAGTGTGACGCAGCTTCAAAAATTTGTTTCAAACTGGAAGAACAAATTTGCTTGAAATAATGCAAAAACAACCAATTTTCACTTTTTCAGTGAAATATATGTGTCCTAATAGTGTTTATAGCAGCGTGGGACACATATATGCTTTATATATGCTATATAACACATATAAAAATGTGTTTTGGTGTTTCCTGACCCTTTAAGAAAAGGAAAAAAAAAATGTTCTGTATACTGCGGCAAAACAGCAGAAGCCATCTGAAAAAACAAAACAGACACTCCTTCACAGGAGAGGAGAACAAACAGGGCAGCTGACATGTGTGCATACAAACACACACACACACACACACACACGAAGAGTTCACTGTGGCAACGCACAAGACAAGCAAAAACTCTACTGCAGTTTAACTAGACAGTACAGTAAATAAATCTGTCTGAAGCGATGGCTACAGCAAACGTCTCTGATTTATCAGGAGAGCTCTTTCCGTGACATTCATTAAGTGTGAAACTTTCACAATACCCTAAAGCTTGAATGTGCTTATTGTAAATTGACAAACACCCATTTCCCATGAAGTAATTATTCAGTGGGGAAAGAGACAACAGTTTGTGCATGGCTGCACGCGTGTCCTTCATACTGACACACACACCAACACGAAGCACAGAACAGTGAGTGTTGTGTTTCTTTACAGTACATGAGCACAGACTATATACTGTTACATACAGTCAAACGTGTCCTTCACGAATGATCTATAATGTGTGGAGTGGGTGGTTTAAATGCGACATATAATAGGCATTTAAAAGCTTAAAACGCTATCAGTGGAGTTCAATAATTAAGGCTTGTAAAAATGATGTAAATGTGTGCAGAATTGTTGTTCAAGTCATGAATAATAATGCCGTGAAGTGACATTAACCGTAACTGATTAGCATAAAGGTGGATGTTTGTAGGTGAACAGTGAACACCAGATATATAAATGAAAGATAATTAATTGCTGGGGATGTACATGGTGAGATATTCGAGTGAAGAATAAAAGGGGGATTTATAAGCATCGAAAGTGTAACATCGTTTATATTGTGCTTTTTGCTATACATTGTCCTGTTTAATAGTGTTTTTATTCTGAGAAAGAACTAAAAAAGTAATGACTGTCAAACATTTTTAGCATGATTTACTAAAGATATCCAGTAAAATGTACGTCAGTGGAACTATAGATTGCAAAAACACATTCCAGATCACAAAAAAATTTAAAAATCAGATTAATAATTGGAAGAAAATTCATTTGTTGACATACTGATATACAGTAACATACATCATTTGTTAACATCATTTGTTAACAAATCAATCATCATTTGTTAACATCACTGATGTATAGTAAAATATTGGAATGATACTTATTGTGAAAGGCACTATACAAACAAGTGAAGTTTATTTATAAACTAATTTCGAGAGGATCACGTGCTGATGATTGCCTGCAGCTGGTCCTGCATTGTCAAATTTATAATTCACCAATCAGACAATTCCTAAGCCACTATACAGTAAATAAATCCCCCCTTCCACCCCTACTCCTCCTTTCCTAGATGGGTGGCATGGTGGCCCAGTGGTTAGCACTGTTGCCTCACAGCAAGAACGTCACTGGTTCTAGTCTTTACCGAGCCAGATGACGTTTCTGTGTGGAGTTTACCCGTTCTCCCCGTGCTCACGTGGGTTTCCCCTGGGTTCCCCGTTTCCTCGCACCGTCCAAAAACATGCAACTTAAGTTAATTGTCTAATCCAAATTGGCACCATAGACATGCTCCTAGTAATCAGTTATCTCTTAAGAGCAATCACTATCTGTTCATTAGCTACTACAGCAGGGGAGTTCTAGAGATCTACCTGAGCTCAAACTCCCCTCTCGCCTTGCAAACAGGAGGGAGCCCCGGGCTCGAGGATCTTATGAGCTCAAAGCACTCTCCCGGGACAGCATGCCAAACAAGCTTTATAATCAATCATCAGCTAAGTGTGAACTCTTGAAACTTGAATTTAATGTTACATGCTAAAACCCTAAAATATTAATTAATTCATTCATTCATTTTCCTTCGACTTAGTCCCTTTATTCATCAGGGGTCACCACAGCTAAATGAACTGCCAACTTATCCAGCATATGTTTTTACACAGCGGATGCCCCTAAAGCTGCATACACTCATACACTCTTACATGCACACACATACACTACAGCCAATTTAGTTTATTCAATTAACCTATACTGCATCTATGTTGCCATACTAATTAATTGTCATTTTAAAGTCCTTATACTTTACTACTATGCTTCAAACCACTATGTTATACCTAATCGTCAGCAAGAAGGTTTTAATCATTTACAATTGAATAAAATGTGAAAATATGTCTTTTAAACATAAATAAAGTTGTTTTAACTTAAGTTTAGGGTGTCACAGTGGCACAATGGGTAGCACAATCGCCTGACAGCAAGAAGGTTGCTGGTTCGAGCCATGGCTGGGTCAGTTGGCATTTCTGTGTGGAGTTTGCATGTTCTCCCCATGTTTGCGTGGGTTTCCTTCGGGTGCTCCGGTTTCCCCCACAAGTCCAAAGACATGCAGTATAGGTGGATTGGGTAAGCTAAAAATTGTCCATAGTTAATGAGTGTCTATGGATGTTTCCCAGTGATGCAGCTGGAAGGGCATACGCTGAGTAAAACATATGCAGGATAAGTTGGCGTATCATAAAAATATCATAAAAATCATAAAAAACCTTCATTTGATGACATATTACTGATATATAGTAACATATTGGAATGACAATTATTGTGAAAGGCACTATACAAACAAACTTGAATTTATTTGAATATTACAGTATTTAAGAATAACACTAAAACCCTAAAATACTAATTATTGTCATTTTAAAGTCTTTATACTTTACTACTATTCTTCAAACCTTACACCCATTCGTCAACAAGAAGGTTTTATTTAAAACTGAATAAAATATGAAAATATTTTTGATGTCATTTCTTCTGAAAAACAATTTTAACTTAAACTTAAATTGTTTATTTTATTTGTTATTGTTTTGCAGAATGTTACTGCAATTGTTTTTTCAAACCCATATGATTGTTGTTCTTTGTAGTGACAAAATAGTAAAAATTGGAACAGAATGTTTAAGTTCTGACTGATAAAACAAAGCTGAACTGCTGAGTTATTGGTAACCCAAACCTGAAATGAACACCATATAACAAACTAAACTAAAATAAAAATTTTGGAAAAATGGTGCTATACTGCCCCATCAAGCTGTTAAAACATTTTTAAAAAGCATGATAGACAAGCCAAATGACTTGTAATGTGAGTAAACACAATTTCCATTTCATTTTGTACCACCACTGGTAATTATATAACTGTTAAAAACCGCATCAACAACAGTAATCAAATATTTACAATCACGCGCGTGTTTTGAAGGGAAAAACATGCTGAGCAGGCCTCATGGTAATCTTGTAAAGCAGTACAGATGTTCTTGTAATAATTGCATACGCCATCTATTAATCAAAACTTGCACAAAAGACATCAAGAACCAATGTTTGACATCACAAAGCTGACCTTTTATTCAAGCGCAAAAAAAAAAAAAAAAAACCTCTCTATTAAACTACTATATAAGCATATTTCTCACACAAAGCTGATTGGACGGTGGATAAAACAATACTTTAATGATACCTACATTTCAGTGAGGTAACACTAAAGACAGATTTTTCTTTTCCGAATAAGCTTTTCCTTCAAACCTCTGAAAATTCATTCAGATTTTATCCGTTTTTCAGGGCCGCTTCTTACCTGTCACTTGCAGCACCTGGAGACTCCGCCCCCAACCTGCATCGCTCTAGCTGATTGGCCACAATCTGTCTCTCCTCCTCGAGTTCTCTGGTAAGCCGTTCAAACTGGAGCTCCTTTCAAAAAGACAAAAAAAAACGTCACCGTTGATGTCGTCTATCATTACAAAAGAATCCATAATGTGACGGCAGTACACACTTCATACCAGCTTAATACATTCATTTAGCTTCAAAATGCATACAGTTAATCCTGAACTTCCATCCTGTCTTGCTGCTCTTTGCTTCTCAATTTGTGGCCTCTTGCTCTGTCCCTGAAGCCTTGGTCTCTGTGTATGTGTGTATGCAGTGCATGTGTGTTTGTTTATGTGTGTGTGTGTAAGAACACACACACGCTGCACTGTTGGCCTGCCTCTCTCTAATAGAGACAGACTCGTTGATGCAGCTGCCCTTAAAGGAGACACACACTAGCTATGTTTCCATCCACATAGTTTTATGCGCATTTTAGGCTATTGTATAAAAAAACACTGGATGGAAACACCACGATGCGCATAAACTCTAAAAATGTGCATAAAGACATATGTGCTCAACTCAGTCTGATAAAAAAGCTATTTATTTATCAGACTAAAAGATATGCACATAAACTATGATGGAAACTCATTTGCTAGGTTTCCATCCCAAATTATGTTATGCGCAAAATCAAAATATTGCTTAAAACCTTTAAAAATAATGGAAAATTTCCATATGTGTTGAAGAGGATATAAATCGTCACTTCCTCGGAAACTACAGCATTATATAAATGATAAAAATGATCGAAGGTGAGAGACCACTTTCTCTTTTTAGCTTCGTAGTAGATAAGTTGTGCCTCTGATTTTAATTTACATGACCCAGCCTCAAAGACATTACAGTAGGTTTACTCCAACTGTAATTTAATAAAATGGTTCACCAGTTTTGTACGCAATTGTAAATTAACCTTTTTAAATTTGATCTTTAAATTACATTCCCGCCCATTTACTAAAGTTATTGAGCTATTTACCAAATAAATTATTTGACGCAAATCAAAAAATTGTACAGTTTCGCCTCAGTTCATGATGTAATTGGATAACTAGGCTAAAGCCCAATTTATACTTCAGCGTTGAGTAATCACTGTACACCACAGTGAATCCCTCGCATGCTGTTGTAAGTATTTATACTTCTGCATACTATGTGTGTTGCTCTGCAGTAACACTTCCGAAACACTAGTAGGCGTTGGGGTTTCTTTGCTCCACTGTGTTAAGTTTCTTTGTCAGCCTTTCTAGTTTTTCATATTCTGATGCAGTTCCTACAGAAACAGAATATTAAATAAGAAAACAGTGGGCGTGGCTCGTTTTTTCTACTGCGAGCTGATTGGATGTAGTAAAGTAGGCATTCCAATCAGAAAGATCGGGAAGAGGGTTTTACAAGAGTTATTACAACCGAACAATACAATTATTACAACCTCCTGCTCACCCTTTCTGTTTGTTGGAGGGGTGTGATTAAATATGTTAACCATGCTCAATACCTCAGACAGATATAGGGCTCTATTTTAATGATCTAGGTGCAAAGTCTAAAGCGCATGGTGCAAAAGCATTAAGTGTCCAAATCTACTTTTGCAATTTTAAGGACGGAAAAATACACTTTGTACCCTGGCACATGGTCTAACAGGGTTGTGCCTATTCTCGTAATGAGTTATGGGTGTTTTTTGAGTATCACGTGCATTAAACCAGAGTCTCATCTCACATTCCCTGTAAGAGTCAGCTGCGTAGCGCCATGGCGCGTTTGCTATTTACCTGACGGACTTGTTAGTGGAAAAACTGAACGCTAGCGAGGAAAAGCAGTTAAACAGACCATCTGCAGCACGAGGATAAAGAATGAGTCTCCTCCAATCAGCCTTTTTACTTTTTCTTTACTTTACTTTTACTCTGTACTTTACTCCTTTCCTACTTTCGTGGAAACTATTTCTAAATTCAGTTCTAATTTCCAGCAAACTAATAAATTAACAACACTAAAGAGTTATATCCAAACACACGTCCTGTTCTTATGCCCCATATGGTAATCCAAAACTCCACAGTTGGACAAATCTAAACTTGTTTTCATTAAAACAAATATAAATATGCATATACAGTAATAAATAATACTGCTAGTAATAATAACATTATACAAATGCAAATTGTCATGAATAAACTAAAAAAGGCTCCTGACATGAAGAAGGTATGGAGGCAGTGGTTTTTATATTTATCTAGAAAATAAAACTTTTTGTAACATTTTAATCCTTAAATTTTTTTCATTTCTAAAGATATTTGTGTGTTGCTGTTCATCCTGCGTGTATTGACCTGCATAGGCGCTTAACTAACGCAGTCTGCAATGGACTTTCAGCTCAGCTTTCAGTTAGTCAGTAGGACAGTCTATTTCAGTTCCTCAAAATAGGAAAATAGCCAAATAGTCGACACCTTAACACACCTCCTTTTTAGACCGGAACACCCATGAGTCCAAAAAGTGGTGCAATTTTTTTTTTTTTAATCAACGTGGCACAAAACATTAGGGTTGCGCTGGTCTGAAAATAGCAACAAATTGGGCCAAATACATTTTGCCCCTTATTGTGCCGGGTGTATGATAGGGCCCTTAATATGAAATTTCACCTTGATGGCTCTTGGCCCCACCTATACTTTTCACAGCTATACCGAGCTGGCCAATCACAGATCTTTTACTCTGCGTTGTTAAGAGGTGTAATCAAATTTCTGGAGGCTCCGTATCAAGGTATAGTGAAGGGTATGCGGCTTTATGCCATGGCTATACTGGACCTACCGCATGCACTCAACGTAGAGGTATCAATTGGCCTTCACCAGTGGACCAGTCTCATCTCACACCATCTAAAATGTTGTGTTCATAATCCTACAAACACCTGAGCAAAAGTTCATGCTCAAAAGGATTTTGTATAATCATAGACAGTCCTAGCACGGTCTTACACAATCCTTTTCCCAAACCTCAGGCACTGTATCAAAACACTTGACAAGATAACATGACAGAGTTTGTTACTGTGTCATCTGCCCCTCTCGCAAAAAGCACTTAAAGGTACAGTTCACCCAAAAATGTCAATTTACTCACTGTTTACTCACCCTCAATTAGTTCCAAATCCCGTAGTTTCTTTGTTCTGTTAAACACAAAAGAAGCTTTAAACCTGCAACCATTGACTCCCATAGATGGAAAAACAAGTATTATGGAAGTCAATGGTTACAAGTTTCCAGCTTTCTTCAAAATATCTTCTTTTGTGTTCAACAAAGGGGGAAAAAAAACCCAAACAGGTTTGTAACACGTGAAGGGAGAGTAAATGATGACAGAATAATTTTTTTTTGGTGAACTATCCCTTTAAATGGCTTTCTCATTTGCATAAACAAATAAATATTTACTATTTATGCTAATTTCAAAGGAAGTGATGATTTTACTCTCTTGAACACATGAGAACACATAAACAATGCTTTATTCAGGAGTGTTTTATGCGATATTTGGCGCATTAAGGAAATTCGCATCTTTGGTTGCAAACATAGCTGCCCTCTCTCACACACAAACATGTAAACAAGCGCACATTGCTGCTGTATTGGCTACAGAGGTCTATTCGCCATTGTGTCACTGCATATTTTCATGATAGCATGCCATTGTCGGATTCTGCAGCACGGTATTAGCTCTGAAATAGATATTAAATTCTGAAAGTGCTGCAGGTTTCAAGCAGGCAAGCGCTAGAAGGGGATGCAATTAATGTAGCCAATGAAAAGGGGAGATTATTGAGTGTTGTTCTCCAGGCGAGATAAGTCAGGCAATGGCTATCTGCCTTGTGCCATGCTGTGAGCTACCAGCTGTACCAGGCCTCTTCTATTCAACCTATTGTTCAGAGTGACAATACTTGCCTATGTCCTGATTCTGTCCAAGAGGAGCACAAAGAAAAGACAAGACTTGACCACACAAATCACTGCACACTCACACACATACACACACACAGGCAATGAAATGTTTCTGGGCTCCTGGTGAAAAACGTTAAGCCTGGTAATAGGTTGATAAGTTGGATTTTAACAGAGTTAATGAAGGCTAAAAGTGCTGACATGTTTGTAATCATTAAGCTAATCGTTTTAATTAGTAATTTTGGTGACGCTGAACTGTGACAGCCATTTGGAGGTTGAAGCATTAGAGATGTGGGAAAGCATGTAAATATCAATTTTGTTATGTCTTTAAACTTGCATGATTAAAAAGTCGTACAATATATATTTTATTTCAAATAATAAACCTAATGTAAACATGAATAATACTAATAATATAATGATTTATATTTTAAATAATAGCACAAATGATATTTTAGAGATGTAATAATATTATAAATAACAGGTAAGATGTATATGATCTTAATCTTACACATATAAAAATATATGAAATAATAAAAACCCTAATATACAATTTTTATATGATAAAACGCTAATAAAATAAGAATAAAAATACTAAAAACCTCTTAAATTCTTTCATAACTTGATTTCAGGAAATAGGCAAATAATCTAAAAACATTAAATAAAATTAAATAAAAAATGTAATAAAAATTATATTAATTAAAATTAAAAATAAAAGTTTAAATTAAATTAAATTAAATTACAACTAAATTTGATTTAAAAAATAGGTAAATAATCTAGTTTAAATAAAATAAAATAAAATGTAATTAAAAAATAAAATTAATTTAATTTAATTTACTAAAAAAAATAAAACTGAAACTAAAACAAAACAACAAAATTTGATTGCAGGAAACAAACAATCAACTTAAAATAAAATAAAATTAAATAAAATAAAATAAAATTAAATTAAATTAAACAATAAAATTTATTTAATTTAATTTACTAAAAAAAATGAAAACTGAAACTAAAACAAAACAACAAAATTAGATTTCAGGAAACAAACAATCAAGTTAT
>CAIGQQ010038854.1:993132-1012652 GCA_903798035.1 Danio albolineatus | reverse complement strand
TCACCCTCATAAATAAAAAATACAAATTTACACATCCTCAAGTGGTTGCAAACGTTTCTTCATTCTGCTGAGCACAAAAGAAGGTATTTCGAAGAATGCTGAAAACCTGTAACCATTGACTTCCACAGTAGAAAAAGAGAGTGTCACAATGGTAGTCAATGGTTACAGTTTTCCAGCTTTCTTCAAAATATCTTCTTTGGTGTTCAACAGAAGATATGAAATCAGGTTTAGATCAAGTAAAGGGTGAGTAAATGATGACAGAATTATCATTTTTGAGTAAACCATCCTTTTAATGTCACTAATTAAAGTTAAAAACCACAAATCCTTGAGTCAGTCATGGATCAGTAATGGATTATTGACTGATTTTGTTTTCATTTTATCAATCATCACTAACACATACAGATGTTTTCTTACAGAGATAAACTGTCTGGTGAACTGACATTGACTTAAAAGGAATAGTTCACTAAATTTTGTAACAAACATTTTGTAAAAAGCATTTTGTGCTTCTACAAATGATGGGATATCAATAATTAGAGGGAAACGCTGAGCCAATGTTCCACAGAGGAAAGAATTACAGTGACAACGGTGACAGAATTGCCATTTTTTGGCTAAAATAAATCCATATAAATATAGGCCATATGATGACTTGTAGGGTTTTCTTATTGTAGTTTGTATTTGTTTGTACATGCAGTTGTTACAAAGACAACAGTCTTTCATAGCTAAGTACCTCCCAGAAGTCATGTGACTGGCATATAAAGTAGACAATTACAAATCATTTGGTTCATCATATGTTTAGGGGCTTGGAATTTTGACATCACTGGTGTGCAAAACTCTTGAAAATATTTTAAAGTCAGTGTTTAAATTTAAATTTACAATGGTTGTTTTGCTAGTGCATATTGTTATTCATTAGGTGAACAATTAATCTGTGCAAGTTAGTCCACTGAAAAAAAAAACCATTTGTTTTGGTAATCTTCAATCAGAGTCTGCCCATTTTATTTCGAGTTTGGCAGTCCTTGTATGTTGATGTCAGTTTCTGGCTCAATATTCTTAACCAAGGCGCTGATGATACACAAAAAGAAACGTTAATTAAAAAGATGTTCATTTTCAACACAGAAAGTTGAATCAGAGCAGAGATCAATGTAATGTAATGTAATGTGTGTATTTATATTTATATAGCACATTTATCGTGCATGGCCATACACCCAAAGCACTTCACAATCATGTTGTCACGATCACCAGCGATCTCTCCTCTGTCAGAGATCGCTGGTTCACACTTCCGGGAACTACAGATTGGCCATGTTTTGGACTACAACTCCAGTAATGCAGCACACACACACACTCCTGCTCCATATCACAACTGATTGCATACACACCACCGGAGGACCATCATGACTGATTACACTCACTACAAAAACAGCACACACACTCACAGTCCCTCGCAGCAATATTGTCAACTGTTATGTGTTATCTGCTCTCTGTTAGTGGCGTTACAACGGTTTTCTTTGTTCCAGTCTTTTTCTGTGTTTTTGACCTCAGTCTTGTATTTTTGATTATCCTTGCCTGCCTTGTGATCTAATGCCTGCTTGACTACGATTTATGATTTGTCCCAGTGAGATTACTATCCTGTTTTTTTTTTTAAATCTGCAACTGGATCCTCGCCCCGTTGTCTTCGTCACTCCACCGCTGAACGTTACACATGTGGAGGGTCTCTTCACACCACTACCTGTGTGCAGCTACACTTGGAGGATGTAACTACAGCCATAGGACAACAGTGCCAGTGCACTCCCTACAATAGCTATTGGTAGAGGGGAGAGACAGTAATAGAGCCAATTAGGTGAGCGGGGATGATTGAAAGGCCATGATGGGCAAGGGCCGATGGAGGGAATTTGGCCAGGACACCATGGGTTAGACCCTTACTCTTTACGAGAAGTGCTATGAGATTTTTAATGACCACAGTGAGTCAGGACCTTGGTCTCATCCAAAAGACAGTGCTCACTGACAGTATAGTGTCCCCTTTACTTTACTGGGGCATCAGGACTCACACAGACCACAGGTTGAGTGCCCCCTGCTGGCCTCACAAACACCACTTCCAAAAGCAACCTAGTTTTCCCATGTGGTCTCCCATCCAGGTACTGATCTGGTTCAGCCCTTCTTAGCTGCAGTGAGTAACCGGTCTTGGCTGGTGATAGGGTGATATAGCTGTGGCTATCAAAGACTCATAATGCAATTCAAAATCACAAATAAACAGAAACCCTAATAAATTGTGAGATTTGTGTGCCACATCCCAGTACTGGGAAACATCCATACACTACGGCCAATTTTGTTTACCCAATTCACCTATAGCGCATGTCTTTGGAGTGTCGGGGAAACCGGACACCCGGAGGATTTAGCAAATGTACCTGTGAGTTTACAATATATTAAAGGAGTGGTCCACAGGGATATCATATTTTAAACTTTACTTCATGTGTAATGTAGATGTGTAAACATAAACAACATCTCTGAATGTAAGACGCTCAAAGTTTAATGCAATGGGAGACATTGGCTTTTACAGAGTTAGCTTAGCAAAGCCTACAGTGAACAAAGTTTACATTGTGAGATCTAGTGAGATCACAAACACTTCAGGTTACACACATTCACCACACACATACAACCCATGCAGCAAAGGGGTGTCGCTAGAGGCGCTGTAATGTTATAGCAGAGAAAGCTAAAATGCCGTCGAAACGCTGCTATTTACACAGAGCTTTTTCTTTCTCAGTATTTGGGCTTCCAAAGGACAGAAGACAGAAGTGCTTACAATTTAATCTTATTTATGTTCCAGTGAATTAAATATATATATATATATAGCTAGCATTTGACAAAGGAGAGCTTCTAGAATCTCTCCAAGTTCAGTGCTGGATTCGGCTAAAAACTCCTCCAGCCGACGAAGTTGTGGATTGTGAGCCACAACCTGTAAGTATTTATATATTTTTAAAAATTAATTACGTGCACAGTTTCTAGCGTTAACAGTATGTTGTAGCAATGACGTAAACAAGGATGTGAACAACAGGAAATGCTGTTCGCTTACAATTTAGCTACAAATTCATGTTTATCAGTCAAACCTATGTAAACAGCCACAATCTTCAGCAGCGCATGCAGTGTCTCTCTATGCGGACGCTTTCTGTGCGTTCTACATCTCAACGAACTCGCAAAAGATGGAACATTTTATATTGCTTACACATGCTTATTCCGAATGTATGTGAAAGACACTTGTCAAATTTTATTTTAGAGAGCAGGCGTGAGGCTCAGCTGTGTGCTCTTCATTTTCTATCTGATTAAGGCACAATCTGATACGGCTAACAGCTACTGTTTGACTGCGTGACGTGGTGATGTGGAGCCGATCCATGAGCACATTATGTTAGCTGACCAATCAGAGCCTCTTGAGGGCAGGCTTTTCGAAGGAACTATGAAATAAGACAGTCGTTTTCACGTTAGCTGAGTAGCTGATTATTATCAAAGTAAGATATATATAAAAAAAACATGATTTTCTACAAGTGAAGCATGAGGATACATTGTTTTGCATCTTATAAACACAACCAAGCCTTAAAAATACACCGTGGACCACCGCTTTAAAAAATAATGTGCTTTTTTCTTTCCCATTAAAGCATATTAACCTATTCGAGTACACCCAAAATAATGACCTTTTAAAACACCATCAAATTGCTCCTTAAAAGATGTGAGAGCAGGCATATTTAATCTCCATGCATTATTGTCTCCTTGCCTCTCTGCCCATTTATCTCATCTAACGGCTAGAGACGACCACACCCGTTTCTCCAGCCATTAATCTGCATTTTGAATGGCACTGTAAATCAAACTGTAGCCCCGCTCACCTCCCCATCATCTGACCGAAGGATCCTCCTCCTCCTCCTCCTCCTAAACACTTCCTCCTCCTTTATACACCGACATCCATGCCATGGGGGGTTGGTGAGTGTGCGGTTGCCATGGAAACATACAAATGAAATATGACAGAGTGGATGCCGTTAATTAATCTAAAAGAAATTAAATGGAGGGGAATCGAGCTTTGAAATGTGAGTGGAATTTAAGTAGTCACGTTCTGTAATAAGGTCATCTTCCGTAATAGATCAGTCCCACTGCATTAAATAAACAGCTGACCCTTGAGAGAGAGAGACTGACATGAACACAGTCATCTAAACAAAGTTGATTAGTCTACATTCCCATGATGCCACTGCCAGGCCTTTTAATAGATGCTGCCACATGAATGGGACAACATGGCAGAGACATTTAAATATGTGTTTTTATTATTATCATTTACGCATTGTCACATGGTGTCCTACACGTGACATACTAATTTTGTGCTGCTGGTGGCGAGGTGGTAAAGCACTTAATTCTGTGAACTTTGGAGCTTTTGATGTCAGTATTGATTCTGCTACAAAGCAGTAAGACTCTTATCAGAACTCAAGCAGAGGATTGCTATAAGAGCCCATACTATGAGTCTATCTGTGACTGATAGGAGCGGGATGGGGGTGGTTTTGTGCAAATCCTTGCAGGGCTTATATTGACAACTGAGCACATGAAATATAAGAAAAAGTGGACAACCACAATCTAAACCAGCAGAATATGCTTGTGTAGTACAGAGATTCTGAAGTTTTGTGCTATTTTACAATCAATACTGTTTACATCGTTTGAATTGACAACAAAGGCTCATTCGTTGATGTGAACTAAAAGTACAGAATTGGTTTTTGGCTGTAGATGAAATGGTTATGGGGGAAATTTGAAAGAAGTACACCTTTGGAAAGTTTATTAAAAATATTATATGAAGAGCCCGAGTCCACAGACGCGTTTTTTTCCCCCGAGCTGAGCATTGTTTTTTCTGTTGTTGTCAATGGAAGCAAGGATGCTTTTCTCACTAAGATTTTTTGTCTTGTTTCTAGTTCAAAATCTTACAATTCTTAAAATCAAGAAGCATTTTCTAGACAATCAAAACACTGTCAAACTTATTGTCTTGTTTAAGGAAAATAAAGAAGTCAAAATTAAGTGAGTTTTTCCTTAAAATGAGTGAAATAACATCCCAACGCGGTAAGTAAAATAATCAGATATGAAAAGGAAAAGCAAAGGCGACATGGTGGCGCAGTAGGTAGTAGCACAGCTGGTTCGAGCCTCGGCTGGGTCAGTCGGCATTTCTGTGTAGAGCTTGCATGTTCTCCCCGTGTTCGCGCGGGTTTCCTCCGGGTGCTCCGGTTTCCCCCACAGTCCAAAGACATGCGGTACAGGTGAATTGGGTAGACTAAACTGTCCGTAGTGTATGTGTGTGAATGAGAATGCATGGCTGTTTCCCAAAGATGGGTTGCGGCTGGAAGGGCATCCGCTGCGTAACACAAATGCTGGATAAGTTGGCGGTTCATTCCGCTGTGGCAACCCCGGATTAATAAAGGGACTAAGCCGAAAAGAAAATGAATGAATAAATGAAAAGGAAAAACAAGATGACTTTGCTTACCCCATTGGCTTATTATTTTGCTTGTTTTAAAGAAAAACGTACCTATTTTTGGTGTGTTCTTTCTTAAAACACATGATATTTTTGCTTGTATAGAAAATGCTTCTTAATTTAAAAATTTTGGACTAGAAGAAGGGCAAAAAAAAATCAAAGAAAAGCATTTTTGGCAACGCAAGCCATGTAGCGAGGCTCTGAGCGTGCATTTTACACAAAGCAGTGTAAAATGCACCTTGTTTTTTAAATGCTCCGACTATTAGAGAACCATTCACTGAGTGTTTTTAGAAGAGCACTGCCGTTTTCAGCACATCGACGAAAACATTCATTAATTTATTTCTGTATTTTGTCATTCACATGCATTTTACATTTATTTAGGGTTAGTAATTGCATTATAGGAACTTGATCTCTGCTCTGTTGACTTTTGATGTAGAAAATTCAACCGAGCAGTTTAACAAAGTGACTTATTGATATTCTAGACGTAGGTTAAAACTAGGCCTGAGCGATATTGGAAAGAACAGGGAAATTGGGATGCTTTGTTTTTCTGGGATATATATTGCAAAATGATTATGATTTCATAATATGACTTAAGTAACTTTTGGAAAGAATATTAGTTTTAAATTGATTGGGATGATTTTGTAGGGAAGTGTATGTGCATTAAATTTACAAAATTCTTAAAAAATATTCCAAAATAAAAGAACTTAAGGCAGAGATGAAAATAATAGAATGAAGATAAATCTAAAATAAACAGTGCTTTATGGTTTTCTGTGTCTTAAAGTATTGAGGTACATGAATTCAATAATCAAATGTAAAAGATACACACTATATAGTCTTCAATTTACAAATTCATTCATTCATTCATTTTCTTTTCGGCTTAGTCCCTTTATTAATCTGGGGTCGCCACAGCGGAATGAACCGCCAACTTATCCGGCATTTGTTTTACACAGCGGATGCCCTTCCAGCCACAACCCATCTCTGGGAAACACATCCATACATTCTCATTCGCACACATACACTATGGACAATTTAGCTTACCCAATTCACCTGTACCGCATGTCTTTGGACCGTGGGAGAAACCAGAGCACCCGGAGGAAACCCACGCAACCACGGGGAGAACATGCAAACTCCACACAGAAATGCCAACTGGCCCAACCGGGACCTGCCCCAACCGGGGATCGAACCAGCGACCTTCTTGCTGTGAGGCGAACGTGCTACTCACGCGCCACCGTGGCGCCCAATTTACAAATCATTAAACACAATTATTTTTGTTAAAGTAGCAACCATTATAATTTCTTGTATCAAAACAGTTTAAATTTGCTCTAAATCATACACAGTCAATGGCCTTAAAAACATATCTAAGTAAAAACAGATGCTGAAACTATATATTGTACAGCCCTATTTATATAATTTATTGAAGTAATAGAAGTAATTTATTACCAGGATTTTGTACTGTAATTTACAACATCAATATAGAAAATATATCACTTCAAACTATTAAAAATGTCAACAAACGTCACTTTTTTTTACTTTTCAACATCAAAAGTCGTCCTCGCTCCTAAATTGCAATTTAAAAAAAAAAATAAATGTTAAAAAAAATAACATGAATGACAAAATCCAGAAAACTGCTAATTCACTGATATTTTTACAGTGTAAATGTAAACTTAATGTAGTGGTTCAGACATGCATACAATTTTTAATAATGTTTCAACACAAATTTGGGTTAGATATAGATAAACCCAACCACATTAAAAGAAAATCATGTGTTCTCATTGAAAAGCATAATTCTGAGTCCAAAGACCTGAAGAAAGTTGCAAAGCTAAGAAGAAAGTTGCAATGTCTTATATTAGTTATAAGGTTACGACATGGCGTTAATACAGCTTTAAATTGTTGTTTTCCATAGAGTTTCAGAGTAAGAAAGATGAGTTTACATTGTAATTGCTCATTATTTAACATTTTAATTTCCCTGAGACATTTATGATGGCCCTGATGTTATGTCTTTTCTGCTTTTTATCTACTAACCTAAAGCTAGAACCAGGATCTGATGTATTCAATCTCATGGGACATTTGAATCCCACCTGGAGCAGAACTCTATATGAGACAACAAAACTCACTGTGTGAAATCAGACTAGTTCAGCCTCGAGGGGAAACTTTGGAAGTGTGTAAACCATACACATACACTGTAAATAAGACTTTATTATTATTAATGTTTAATGATATTGCAGACCTACATGTGTTGTCTTCATCATTAATAATTAGTTCATGTATAGATTGCCACGCTATTAATATTTTTGTTATCAACACTTGAGTGTAACACTTGAAACATTATCCAACACTGGTGGACTTCAAGAGCACAGTGGGATTCTGTTTCTGACCAGAAGAACACAAAACGTCCCACAGAGACCATGCATCCACACCTGCATGGCCATTAACCCATTCAATTAGCTTCCACCATGAGTGTTCTGCTAATTATCTAAATTGCATCTTTAATGATGCGAGTCCTTTAAAACAATGAAGGTATGTCTTCTGCAGAAGGCAATGGGCTATTAGTGAGGCAGTGTGTGTAAAAACTATATTGAAAACTATTTAAGAAACGATCATTAGCAAAGCAAACGTTGTTAAGCAACAGGCGTATACATTTGATTATTACTATTTTATGTAGGAAGCCATGTAAAACTACCAGCTGGTTCAAAAATATTGCAGATTTTTTTAGTAAAATATGTGAAATTACAAAAACTTGCATGATTGCATTTGCTCTATTTGTTTCTTTATCCCTCACCCTAGATGAAATGTAATGAAGTAATTTATGATCCCCATTTTGAGGATCTACATTTATTGAATATAAGGTATTGGCCTGGGTATCAGCTGTAATGTAGATTCTCAAAATGGGCATTATAATTTCCCAATACAGAAGTTGTGTTAATGTTAAAATGACGCGTGATTGCATCTGAAATATATATATACATATTTTTTTGATCATTATTTAGGAGAAATTATTAAGTGAGATGGAGCTTGCACATTCTCCCAGCGTTCACGTGGGTTTGTCCAAAGACCTGCGGTATAGGTGAATTCAATCAGCTAAATTGGCCGTACTTTATGTATGTGAATTTAAGAGTGTATGGGTGTTTCCCAGTGATGGGTTGCGGCTGCGTAATAACATATGCTGGATAAGTTGGCGGTACATTCCACGGTGGCGACCCCTGATTAATAAAGCGTCTAAGCCGAAAAGAGAATAAATGAATGTATTAAGTGAGATGGGCAGACATATTACATTTTAAGTCTATATACACCTCCCTCTCATCTTTTTGGGCCCTATGCTTCCTGTGATGAGGAAAATAAGTACAGAATCCAAAAAAATATAGTTATAAAAACAAAATTAGCTGTATAATGGAGATTTTGATGGAATTTGACTGTGATGTGGACTGTCATCTCTTAAAATGAAATATATAATGTAAGAAAAACTAACATAAAAACACACGGTTTTCCCTGGCTCAAAATGCAGTGGACGTGTTTTCCCGATCATGAGATTTTTGCATTATGCTTGTAATTTTATCAAGCAAAACATTATCCTATTTAAAAAGGCTAACATTTAATGTAATTAAAATACATTAATACAGTATTACTTGCAGTCTGTCAGTAGACATGACTCCCTGCTTGATTTTTGTCAAAAGGTGGTCCAAAACTCATGGGGGTTGGCGCCTCATAATTGTCTTCGAAGGAAACAAACTGTTTCATATACACACAGAATCTCACAAAATCATAACTACTCATCAAGGTGCCTTCACAGAGAGGACATAGGTCACTTTCCAAAATGGTTTCATTCAATATTCCACGCTGGGAGAATGATCTACCCATTTCCACACAAACTGCGGATTCGCAATCCTTTAAACAACAACTAAAAGCCCATCTCTTCCGAAATCACCTAAACCCCTGTAACAAAACCAAGACCCCCTCTTCTCTCGCCCACCTGACCACACAACTACCCCAAAACATTTTGAATTCTGAGTGCTCCTCACACAGGTAAGTGGGCTTGACAATCCACCTGCAGAATAAACACACACTTTTATCTCTCTGACGCTTTAACTGACACGTGCACGTTTTGCACTAGATACTTTCTAACAATCACTCCATATAAATAATGGGCATTTGAAAAGTGTGCTACACACAAGTAAGTGGGCTTGAGAAACATTCTGTAGAAACACACTTCTCTCTCTTTCAAAAAAAAATAAAACACTCCGCTCCTCTAACTCTAGCACTTAACTCTTTGAGCACAAACAGTACCTATGTGTAATTAGCACATCTTGCGTGTATTGCCTCTTCTTGTGGAATCGCTGAATGCCTCCTTAATTGTAAGTCACTTTAGACATAAGCATCTGCTAAATGGCTAAATGTAAACGAAATCTTGAATGTTAACATTCTAAATGGCTAACATTGACTGGACTAACGCACAAATCCAGACAATATTCTAAACTTTTTACAGTTGAAATTAGGCATGGGACGATAACCGTTTTCAAGGTATACCGCGGTTTGGAAAAGTCAAGGTTTTAAACCACTAAATTTTTTTGCTATACCATTTCTAAGATTTTTTTCATTTATGTTTTTTTTTAATTTGTTTGTTTTAGAACAACAGTATCTCCAACAGAAATGATCTCTAAAGATGCCATTTTAAATTGTAAAGAAATTTGTGTTATTGAAACTGATGAAGACAGTAGAAGTCAATGATTTCTTTTTCATTATTCAGCCTGACGTTTACTGCTCCAAAATACTTTAAATGTTTCTAAAAATAAAATATATTATGTTCAAAGGGCAAAAATGTTTTGTTTTTAGCCATTTAAACATTTAAAAAAGAATACATTTTAAACACAATACCGTCATACCGTGGTATGATACCAAGGTTATCATACCATCACAATCTTATAGAAGCCCATGCCTAGTTGGAATTAAGTTTGGGCCAACTAAAAATAATGTAACATTTGGAAAAGAGAAATCGAGTGAACATAAAAAAAGTGTGTGAATCTAGTTAGTAAATTACAATTAGTTATTTTAAACAGTGAATTCAATTAACCTTTATTCATATAGCGCTTTTTACAATGCAGACTGTGTCAAACCAGCTTAACATGAAGAAAAAGAGAGTAAAACCCATAATAATGGAACATTCCAGCAATTCAGTAGTTCTAGTAAACTAAAAGTACTTCAGTTCAGTTTAGTATAAATGTAACAACATTACACAGCATTATTTTTTAGTGTTTTGATTTCAACAGGAATAAAACAAAACATTTAAAGAAACTTGTCACTAAATGCATTTTAACTATTAAAATTGTGTCCTGAAAATAAAAAGATCATTGAAAATAAACAGTTTTTCAAAGGACCCTAATCACTTTTCCTTTTACAGCTCCTTTATCTCTCTCTGTCTTGGATGATTTATTGATTATATGATTTAAGGTTAACTATTTGTCAGTTTTCCCACTTAATCTGGGAACTGTCTCTCATAATTCTATCTCTATCAAAAGACAGATTTCTATAATTACAGCAGGAAGTTGCAAACATGATGCATGATTTGAGAAACTGAACGATCTTGGATGGTTTGTAGGATTGAAAGGGTAAATGTCCAGGTGTGAGTACTGACTGAAATCCTGGCAGATGTGCCTAAATGTAGATTAATTTCATAACACCTGTCTCACTCAGTATTTATGCGGAACTGTGCCTCGACCTGCTTCATTGTAATGGAAAGTCTGCTAGAACTAGAGCAAACACAGTTTCACACCGTCTCTCCAATAAGACACGGACCACTGGGAATCAGACCCTCTGTTTACCTGTGCTGTGTCCCGTCATTATTCCTCCACATCAGTATTCAGAAAGCGATGCTCAGATTACGAACAATATGACCCCATTCTGCCTATAAAGAAGAACACAAAACATTACAACAATGTTGCCAAGTATTGCATATTTACAATGACGCATTATGGGCATCCTACAAACATCTCCGGTTGAAAAATACTGGAGCTTCTTAACTTTTAGGAGAGAAAACCAGCAATCCAAACCCCACAGTCCTGTTTTCTGTGCAAAAAAAATGACAAAGCACTCTGCAAATAGTGATTGAGCTCTTACCGAAAGGTCAGCAGTTCTTTTGATTTGTAAAGGATTCATTGAACATGATCGATTGGATTCATTAATGACACATATGAAGACAGACCAGATCAATCTAAATGGTAAACTGGCATCATTGTCATCATTTTGCAGCTCGACGCTCATAAAGCCTATTAATTTGTGCTCAGAAATGATCATATATCATTTAATGAAGATAGCATGCTGCTTTCGCATGACATAAACTATCAGTCACTGTTCGACACTGTTTGTAGACAGAAACTCATTTGTAGTATCATGCTGCTGGACAAACATTGCATTTTTCAATCTGGCGAGACACGTACAACATGACAAAAATTAGCCTTGTGAATTTGATTTAATTAATATTAAAAATCATGATGAAATCTGAGTTTTGGAGCTTCTTTTTATGCTTTTTTCAATCTCATAAATTTAAATTTAGTTAAAACATTTCAGTATTATTTAAGTGCAGTCTTTCTGTTCTTGGCACATGGGACCAAATTATTTGAAAACTGCTGTTTGCAGGAAACAAAATCAAATGTTTGTCCAATATATATTACTTAGAATGAGAATGTCTATGCCATATCACAAAACCAAACTTTTAATCAAGCAATTTTACACAATCATGTGTTGTTGCTCCAAATATTACCACATTTATGATTCAACAGCACGGTTATTTTTATTTTATTTTTGCTTTTAAGATGGAAATAAATACAATAAACAATTCAATAAACAAAAAAGGTTTTTCATTATTATTTGATTTTATATATGTTGGAAAGAAGAAAACACTGCACATATGATAACAATCGTTCGAACCCGTCTCCTGAAATGAGGCCGAATTACACGTGCTGCGTCCCAATTCGCATACTCATACTTATATTCCCTAAAAGTATCTACTTTTTTGTGAAGGAAAAATATATACTTTTGAGTGTATAACAGAAGACTGCAAGCTTTGGGACATGCCTTCTCGTTAACAGATCGTTGTGTTGCTTAGTTAAGGGCCCTGTCAATCATCCACATTTCTGTCGTATTTAATTTCCTACCTTATTGGAAAAGCAGCAGCAGCAGGATAATCTCCCACTCAGTCTTTCATGCAGAGAAATCTCCTCAGGTCTTTGAATAATTCTGCATTCAGACGTTAATGTCCAAACACGTCTCTATATAAGTTCAGTATTGTTGTGAAAGATGAAATATAACACAGAAAACGCGATTTAAATATTCTCCAATGGGCTAGATATTAACTAACAGTCATACAAACATCTTTACCGAAGCCTCTGTGCTTGACGGTTGGTCTCGCGCGTCCATCGTGTTTGTAGTTTGTTTACACTTTTCACCCGCGGTTTGTAGTTCTAATCGAATTTACGTCCAACGCGCAATGTACTATGGGCAATATCAGCGGTTAGAGTATGGACGCTTCTAGACTTAAAATTTCGACCAGAAATAGTAAACCATCCAGGAATTTTTGGTATACTCTTTTTAACATACTACGATTTGGGACATACTAATTCTATTTTCAAATAGGACGGATAGTATGCTGATTGGGATGCAGCAATGGTTTCAGATTCAGCAAAACATGCCACACTCTATGAAGACTATTCAAGATCTACCAGTCGTGACGCATTTTTGGGCTTGTTAAGATTGAGGACATTGGCTTTAAATAAACATGAGATTTATAATTCTGTCATACCGACAGTCACTTGCCTCAGATGAATATTTCTTATTTGCCTCACATTTTGATTGTCATCTGGCGCCGACAGAAGCATAGAACAAAGTCAGAATCTCTGCCCACTCCCTGTAAGCCAACGGAGCCTGAGCCAAACATACTCAAAAATGCCTTGACATTTATGTAGTTTGTATGTTATGTATGATGCCGGCTCTGGTATTTATGTTTTTATTTATTGACCGTTGTAATAACGAGGTATGGTGTTATAGTTGTGTGATTGGGCCTGCGGAAGTTTGGGCAGGATACCGCACCCATGCTCATGATCACCACAGCGCAGACTCGGGTTTATGACTGTCCTGAATCAGAAATACTGCATTCAAGTAATCTGACATTATAGACTCCGTTATCAGAGGTAAACAATCAAATGAATTAAAAAAAATCTTTGATGTTATAAAGAACTTCCATGTCATGCAAGCACGACAGATAGGCTAATCCATCTAAAACAATGATTTGTCTTGACAGAATCTCAAAGTCCACATTTTTTTTTGAAAAGGAGTGGTGAGCAGCATCTATTTTGCATTTAAAGAAATACGCAAAAGACATTGTTTTAAAACATTTCCTTAATTATAAGAGGGAGCTAATTAGGTAAACTGTTGTGATAGTATTCTAAAGTTGAAATGAGTAGAGGCTTAGACACAGAAACATGTCACTTTACACAATACACAGAATTTCGTAAAGCAACTAAATATTTCTTACCACAGATTACGCAGTGGGCTGGAAGGACATCTGCTGCGTGAAACATGTGCTGGATAAGTTGGCTGTTCAATCCGCTGTGGCGACCGCGGATTAATGAAGGGACTGAGCCGAAAAGAAAATGAATGAATGAGTCGCCATTTTAGTACAGGGTAGCGCTCCTAATAATATTTAATAATTTAGGGCGGACAGTATGCACATAGAGGCTCAGGAAACACTTTTCAGTTACTTCAAAAACTAGCCGTTACTTTACTTAGGCAACAATAATAGAAGTTTCTGGCATCAGCATCTTGTCATGTTTCATTTACATCGTTTGTTGATTTTATTGAATAATCTCACAAGCATAAGCCTAAAATTTAGTGCAAGTTAGTGCTGCTTTGAATGCATTAGGTGACAGTATTATCATCAGTAACATTACTTGTTTAGCACAAAAGTTCGTAACATACAAAAACGTAAAAAACAAAATATTACTTATGAAATGTTCTGCCTTTATGCTTTGTTTGCTCGTTACTACCCTTGTACATGGCGCAAAAGCCCAGCATCTTCAGATTGGCTTCAGTGTTGACTAGTGCGGTGGAATGACTCACATCCTGGGAGCACTGTACAAATGTGGCAGCGGTATTGACGCATGCTCAGGGTTCGTATACAATATCAAGTGTATATATCTATGATATTTTCTTGAATGTCAATGCCTCCCATTTTCTAGCATTTTTCTAAATATATTCTTTTGTGTTCAACAGAAGATAGAGACGGGTTTGGAACAAGTTGGGGGTGAGTAAATGATTCCTTTGAAACGCAAACAGTCTAAATAAGTCTCACAAAAATACATTCACAAGGAGGGCGGCACGGTGGCTCAGCGGTCGCCTCACAACAAGAAAGTCGCTGGTTTGAATTCTGGCTGGACCAGTTGGTATTTTTGTGTGGAGTTTGCATGTTCTCCCATGTTCGTGTGGGTTTCCTCTTGGTGCTCCAGTTTCCCCCACAGCCCAAAGACATCTGCTATAGGTGAATTGGGTGGACAGAATTGGCCATATTGTATGAGTACATGTGTGAATGTGAGTGTGTATGGGTTGGAAGGGCACCCACTGCCCAAAACATATGCCGAAATAGTTGGGGGTTCATTCCACTGTGGCGACCCCTGTCAATCAGAGACTAAGCCAAAAGAAAACGAATGAACGAAATATACACAAGGATGAAATTTCGTATGAAAATGAATGATATTTTCTTTTTTAAACAATAGTTTCAGCACCCTTTTGCAGGGTAAGAGCAAATCGTTTGAAAAGCTTGAATAAGGTCACACCAATTAGTTGAAACAAATTGAAATATTTGCGAATTGTTGCACGCCTTTGGAAAGTGCTGCCGGAATGTTATATCAGCATTCCTGAAAATGCCGCTTGATATATGACATTATTTGTGGTCAATTGTTTACATGCCATTATTAAAGAGTTTTGGACTAGAATAATTGGCTTAACAGCACCCTAATCCAGAACTACATTTCCCAGAAGGCATTTTCGTTGCTTATTTACTCAAGTATAGACCAGTCTGGTTTGTGATTTAGATTAAAACGTGTCTCCCATCTTGGGTGGAGGGGAGCTGGGGTGTTCTGAGAGCTTAATTAAGTCGTAGGACCCTGGCAATGACGAATGCCTCTTAACATGAGCAGGCTACGACACCGGTACTGCTGCCCTTTAGCTGCACATCTTCTGTTGAGCAAACTACCACTATAGCATCTACAGTTTTTACTCCAAAATGTGATGAATAATGTCAGTTTCCTTTGAGTCAGAGATTCTGTGTCCATTTTCTCAGGGCATGACAGAGCGATACTGCTGGTCTGCGAGGTCTTGCTTGATCCTCGGCTCTTTTGGTGTTTCCTAGCATCGGTCTATTCATCACCATCGCCAGCCTCTTGTTCTGCTCTGTGTCTTCCTTCATCACTGCAGCTAATTAAAGAGCTCGGAGGTCTGCTACTGTTTCCACTGCCTTGTATTACCATTAATTACAATGACATCTCAGATCCGCGGCATAGCAGCACAGTGATTCATGGCGCGCCGGGTCGGACTAAGAGACTTATCTCACACACTCACACACACTCCTGTACATATGCATGGATGCTCTCACACATGCACGCACACACAAACGTAATAAATTAGGCTCAACTGAAGACTGATGGCCCACAATGTAATAGCCATAGATCAATTAAGCAAACGCCAAGCAGAGAACGGGAGGGCTAATCTCTGGAAAGTATAAATAAAGAGTTGGGTTTTCTGCCTCTTCTGAAGCAGACACTGCATGTGTTTTGAGATCAAGCAAACAAATTAACATGTAATTGAATAGAAAAATGCTTCATTGGGATTTTGTGGAACTGTGTGACAGTGTAAATCACACACTCACAGAAATGAAGGTACGAGCTTGCATTATCTCACAAAAATACTTCAATCTTGATGAAAGGCCTAAAATATGTCTGTGAATTTGATGGTAATAAATATTCAAAATAATTATATTAATTATTAATAAGGGTGGCGTAGTGGGTAGCGCTGTTGCTTCACAGCAAAAAGGTCATTATTTCAAGTCTCGACTGGGTCAGTTGGCATTTCTGTGTGGAGTTTGCATGTTCTCCCTGTGTATGCGTTGGTTTCCTCTGGTGCTCTGGTTTCCCAGACAAGTCCAAAGACATGTGCTATAGGTGAATTGGGTAGGCTAAATTGTCCGTAGTGTATGTGTGTGAATGGGAGTGGGTGTTTCCTAGTGATGTGCGTAAAACATATGCTAGATAAATTGGCGGTTCATTTGCTGTGGCAACCCCAGATTAATAAAGGGACTAAGGCCAAATTAACGAATGAATCATTATTAATATATACAGTGAATAAACGTAAATTGACTTTTCCAGAATTCACTGCACAACACTTTTTAAAATCCTTTTGTTGACAGTAGGCCTACTGCTTTTGCTGTTTTCTCATCAGTGATGTTTATTAGATTTTTATTCATTCATTCAGTGATTTTCCATCGGCTTAGTCTCTATTTCAGGGGTCGACACAGCAGAAAAAAAACGGCAACTATTTTGGCATATGCTTTACACAGTGAATGGTATTTCAGCCGCAACCCAGTACTGGAAATCACCTATACACACTCATTCACAAACGCACTCATACACTACAGCCAATTTATTTTATTTTATTCACCTACTGCGCATGTCTTTGGACTGTGAGGGAAACCAGGTGGAAACCCACGGCAACACAGGGAGAACATGCAAATTCCACACAGAAATGCCAACTGGCCCAGCCAAAACTTGAACCAGTGTTTATTGCATTACTTAAGTTTCATGTGTGCAATCATGATGGTGTTTAGTAGTTGTGTGAATAACACTGAACACCTTTACAAGTAAGTATGTGTCTCTGCTTGTGGAAAAATGTTTTTTTTTTTTTTTTGTGACGAGCACTGTCATGATTTTCTCATCACATTTATCATATGTGCATTAACACTATAAATTAATGAACTGAGGTCATTTATACTCTTTTTTTTTTACAATAATTTTACTGTAAATTTTATGTATTTTGTTTTACAAAATATTTTTGTACCTACAATGTCAATAATAAAGTATTAGGGCTGTCACTGGGTTTTGATTTGTATCAAAATTGTCTATACTGGCACCTGAGAATGGACCATCTGAAATTTAGTACATGAAATGAGTCAACCTTTTTTTTTATATATAATTCTCAAATGATGTTTAATGGAGCAAGGAATTTTTCCCAGCATTTCCTATAGTATTTTTTTCTTCTGGAGCTTCTGGAGAAAGTCTTATTTTGTTTTATTTTGGCTTTAATAAAAGCAGTTTTTCATTTTTTAAAGCCATTTTAAGGTCCTAAGCAATATTTTTTCGACTGTCTGCAGAACAAACCATTAATATACAATGATTTGCATAATAACCAAAGCTAGTTAACCTAATTAACTTATAGTATTTAAGCCTTTAAATTGCACTTTAAGCTGAATATTGGTAGCTTGAAAAACATCTAGTAAAATATGTACTGTCATCATGGCGAAGATAAAATAAATCTGTTGTTAGAAATGAGTTATTAAAGCTATTATGTTTATACTGTAAATGTTCTTTTATGTAAATGTAAAACAATCTTCTTTCCTTAAAACAAGAAACTGGAGAAAAAATATACAAGGTGGATAACAATTTAGGAGGGCTAATAATTCTGCCTTCAACTGAAGCAGTACCTAAAAATTTTGAAAATGTACCACCCCAGTGACAGCTCTCATACCTTTATTACTAAGAGTTGAGGTGCTTTCATCAAGGATGTGGTTGAAGGTTTTATTTTATAGTGTATTTTACTGCTGGTGGGACGCTGTAAGCTGGAAAGGTGACAGAATATTGAGTGTGATCTTCCTGTGACTGAGGTCAGTCTGTGTTTCACTTCTGGGTCACAGGACTGATGGGGGAGACACATCAAAGTATGAGCTCAAAGTAAAGGACTCAACATCCTCTGTATGTTTCAGACTCTCTAAGGTACAAAGATATGATACGCACACGCACTATTCTACCCCCTACTCCTAAACCCAAGCAGAACACAGCCTTTATTTTTACATTTTTCAAAATACATCATTCTTTGTGATTTATCAGCCGTTTTATTTATGGGGGCCAAAAAACAAAACCCAAAATGTTCCCAAAAGCTCAAAATTGACTGGTATTGCAATACTTGTGGGGGTCATGAGGAATACAAGGTTCTGGACTTTCCATAGACTTCTATTGTTTTTTTTTCTGTACCCAAAGCCAACCTTAACACTAAACCTATCCCTAACAGAAAAGATTTGCATTTTCACTCTCAGATAAACATAATTTAGTTTTTTCATAATATCTGCTGGCCAATCTTTTCATTTTGCTAATCAACACACCCATAGCTGTGATGCTCAAAAAAACTACATTTGTGTTTTTTTTTTTATCTTAATTAAGGACCAAGGTGTTTTTTTACATGCATTTTTTATTTCTCTTTGCTATTTGGGCTTATTGGAACCTAATTAGAACAAAACCTAGGTATCATCTTTTGACATGATGTACTTTAAGAGAAAAAGTATGTCCATATATGTGGACTCGTGGTCCGAATTTACATAATACACTTTTTCCTGACTTTTTTTTAAAATGCTTATTTAATATAGAATTTGTATTATTATTATTTTTAACTTGCTTTGACTATCAGAGAGTAAAACCATTTTTTTCCCCATTTTGGACAGTTACAAATAGTGTTTGGGACATTTCATATACTGCAAAACAGTTGCAGGATGACACTGTATGTCTTTACAAAATATAAACATTCAAAGTATTTTAAATAGCTATCTAAGAGCTAGAATGTATGTGGACACTCAAGCCCTATGAGGTTAAAGATTCACACAGAGTGCACAGAGGGATCTGATTAGAATTAAAAAAAAAAGTATAATATTAATTTATATGTTGGATTTGTGTTTGACAATACATTATAATTACTATCTATAATATAGACTTCTATATAATATATAAGTAATATATAT
>CAIGQQ010038854.1:977324-992732 GCA_903798035.1 Danio albolineatus | reverse complement strand
ATATATATATATATATATATTATGGCAAAATTTAATTGACTTTATTGCTGTCAACACTGTTGAAAATATTTCTTTACGTTGGTAAGATGTTCTTTTCGAATTTTTTGAAAACACCAGAGACAAAAAGACCCATAGATTTTGAATTAATTTCTTTATTTTAATGGCCAAATTTCATATTCATAAATGTACATTTTCAGGTAAATATTAAAGTTTTATTGCATTTAAAAATGAAGTGAAGCATTATTTTCAGTCCATATTACCCTCAAAAAACCCCAAGGTTATGCGAATTGTGCAAGCCTGTATTTCATTTAATGTATTCCTGTGGTATTGTTTATATCTCCCTCAGCTTTTGAAAATTTCTTTACATTGTTTTTACTTATCTTGCATTGTATTTTTTTTTACGTTATTCAATTAAAAAAATTAAAAATACATTTTGAAAAACAGTATTTTACAGTATTTGATATTTAACCTATTCATGTAAATCCAGAAAATTGATAACTTATAGTCTCATAACATGCTTTCTTAATTTTTTCCAAGCCTGTATATATGCATTACCATTCATAAAATAGCATAATACTGTACATAGTTACACAAACATGCACACACATAAAATAAAAACACCTATATTTCTATACCGTTGTCAGGCTGTGCACTGTGATCAACATCTGCTGTCTTCATGTTAAAGGGTCCCCTCCTGCTGCCATTCTGAAACATAATTAACCTCTGATACCCATTCTGTTGTCTGCCATGCCTGAGAATGAGTCTAAAATTGAACTGTATAGATGTCCCTAATCTAATAGACCCATGATCACGCTTAAATGCAGCCATTTTCTTGAAATGAACAATGTCACTGTCACACAAAAAGAGGGCGAATCTGACTTTATGGGTGTGTGTGAGAGGAAAATTGCTGAGGAAAAGGGGGGAATGGTAGCATTTTGCTCAGGCCTAAGAATAGATAAGCAGCGCCCAGGGAATCAGTCAGTAAACATTGGTGGTGATTGACATGATACCCCAGCCTGTAGGGAACTTTACATTTTTATTATCGCTCTGTAAAACCGCATTTTACAGATCCACACGCCGGTTTGTCGGTGTGTGTGGGAGGTTTATGGGTGGAGGGTGGTGCACTTCAAGCCTGTTTTGATCGGCCCTCACTAAATATCCACCCAATTTTCACAGGTCTGCCAGAGCTTTGAAGAAAATTGAGCAGATTTGCGATGAAGAGCCCCTCTGGAGGAATTTGAGAGTGTTTGAGGATTAGGAGGTTTTTATTCTCAGCATAAGGTCCGGTTGAAGAAGTATCTGATGCCTCAGGAGGTGAGGCTCAACCGAGCATTCCGGTAAATAGAGATTGCAGAGATAAAGAGTTGAACTGACAAGCTTATGGACTTGTGAGTTGGCTTGCAGTTTAGCTTTTATGCAAAGCAAACTATGAAATATTCTGAGGGATGTTTTCGTCCTCTTATGTGATAATCCAGGTTTAGTCCATTAATCAAGATGCCAGTAAGTGTGTTCTTTCATAATATGAAATGCTAGCGTATGAATGTTTGAAATAAATTGTCATTATGACTTTAAATGATGTAGGGTTGCTCAAAATAATCTCAGAAGGCTGTGTGAAGACTGGCAGCACACATTCAAAATTAAAGCACTGTCGACATCTTGTGGTAATCAAGAGTGTTGCAAGTTTAAAGTGTTTTTTTGTTCTACAGCCGAAAGGTGTCGCTAGAACGCAATGGGATTAAAGGGGTGGTCCACTAAGATGTTATAGTTTAAACTTTAGTTGATGTGTAATGTAGCTGTGTGAACATAAACAACATCTCTGATTGTAAAACGCTCAAAGTTCAATGCAAAGGGAAACATACAGAGTTAGCTTAGCAAAGCCTACAGCGAACAAAGTTTGTGGACTACAAAAATACATAAACTGACTGCAGAATTTGTTGAGAGACAAGATTTTGTTTAAGAGCACTGTTAAGTAATTAGATTAGGCATGGGCCGGTATAAGATTCTGACGATATGATAACCTTAGATAAAAAATATCACGGTTTCACTGTAGGAAGGTATTGTGTTTACTGCTCTAAAATATATTCTTTTAAAATGTCTGGGAAAAAAACTTTTCCCCTTTGAAAGTTTTATAATATTTTGGAGCAGTAAACATGTCAGGCTAAATAATTCAAATGAATCATTGACTTCTGCTGTCTTCATTAGTTTAAAACACATTTAAATGGCATCTTTGGATATTTTTTCTGCTGAAGATACTGTTGTCCTAAAAAACAAACAAAAATAATGTAAATAAAAAAATCTTACTCATACCTTAGTTACGATATTACAGAAAATTTTGGCGGTTTTAAAACCTTGACATTTCCAAACCGCGGTATAACTTGAAAACGGTTATCGTCGCATGCCTAAATTAGATTAAAGTTGATATTACAAAATAATTACGTCAAAATGTTTTAAAGTAAATGCACAGCCAAAACAATGGTTTAAATATAAAAAGTAAGTAAAATATTCATATTCAATGACTTAGTTGGGCGTCACAGTGGCACAGTGGGTAGTACAATCGCCTCACAGCAAGAAGGTCGATAGATTAAGCCTCGGCTGGGTCAGTTGGCATTTCTGTGTGGCGTTTGCATGTTCTCCCCATGTTGCCGTGGGTTTCCTCCGGGTGCTCCAGTTTCCCCGTCAAGTCCAAAGACATGCGCTTGGTGAACTGGGTAAGTTAAATTGGCCCTAGTGTATGTGTGTGAATAAGTGTGTGTGAATGTTTCCCAGTGATGGGTTGCAGCTGGAAGGGCATGGATAAGTTGGCGGTTCATTCCGATGTGGCAACCCCAGATTAATAAAGGGACTAAGCCGACAAAAAAATGTATGAATGAATACTTAGTTCAATAATTTTGTTAACTTACTTTCAGGCATGTCCATGTTGAAGGTGACTTTTTTCTTTAGTAAATTATCTCACCCTTTTAACATGTACTAAAAATTGCTAAGTATAGAAAAATGGCTAGAAAATGTCATAATTAATTGCAAAGAAACAAAGTAACACATTCTCTGCATGCGCTTAGTTTGCCTAAACTATTTTCATTATTATTTTTTGTCATACTGTGTAAAACACTCAGTATAGGAACACTTGCATTATTTTTTGCTCATAATAACTGATGTAAATCTGGTCATAACATTATATAGTATAGTCTTATGAATTGAATCAGAAAGAGTTTCATTGCCAGGTAAGTTTACATATACGGGGAATTTGTTTGCATGACAGAGCTACTACAGTGCAACACAATTACAGACACAGGACAAAAATAAGATAATAAATATATTTTAAAAATAGTAGTGAATGCAAATATACAAATTGACAAGTTTATGTGCAGGTATATTACTATATACAACGTTATATGTGCAGCTTTTATGGGAAAATTGGATTATAAACAACTTCTTTCAATAGTAAGGTATCATATAGGGTGATATCAGGCAAATTGAGCAATCAGGTAAAATGAGCCATTTAAAGTTTGAGTGTCTCGTCGCTTTAAAAGTTAACAGCCTATGACTGCAAAGAATTACAAACTGTTGCCATAACAGCACTTGACATTTAGGAAATTATTTTTTTGGGTCTGAGGTTGCTAAGGGGTGAGGAACCTCCTCTTGAGACTGTGCCAGAAAAAAGAAAGTCGAGTGTCCAGACACATCCAGTGTTCTCAATACCGGTTGACAAATCAATACTAAAAACAAAGCGCATTGAGAAATAATGATTTAAAACACATGTCTTGGCTGCCTAAAATGTCGATTTGGCTAAATCAACTAGATTGGAAAAAAACTGACCCAATTTGCCTGAATGTTTAAAAGGAGGCATTAGTTTAAGTTAAAATGGGCCACCTTCTGAGAAATTCTTGTAGGTCCTTTATTAAAAACTATTTATATTATTAATATTTTCTATTATGGAATTTTTGACATACCTTTTTTTTCACATTTTACATATTAAACATGCATGTGCCGTGTGTTTATGTGCGCTCAACTTTTTGAGTGTGCATGTTATTGAGACATACTGCATAATAAGCCTTATTTGTGCACACATGGGCAGAAAATCCCTGAAAAGAGAAAGTGTAAATGAGACATTTTAATGTAGAAGTGATAGGTGTTTCATTCATTCATTTATTTTCTTTTCGGCTTAGTCCCTTTATTAATCCGGGGTCGCCACAGCGGAATGAACCGCCAACTTATCCGGCATTTGTTCCAGCCACAACCCATCTCTGGGAAACACATTCATACATTCTCATTCTCACACATACACTATGGACAATTTAGCTTACCCAATTCACCTGTACCGCATGTCTTTGGACTGTGGGGGAAACCGGAACACCCGGAGGAAACCCACGCAACCACGGGGAGAACATGCAAACTCCACACAGAAATGCCAACTGGCCCAACCGGGACCTGGCCCAACCGGGGATCGAACCAGCGACCTTCTTGCTGTGAGGCGAACGTGCTACTCACGCGCCACCGTGGCGTATGTATACGGATGGATACACCGTGATGTATAGCCTAATGTTAAACTATTTATGCAAAAAAACAACAACAAAAAAACAAATATAGAAAGGATCAGAAAGGAAAGAGGAGGATCAGAAAGGAACATAAAAGCGATAAAAGGTATATTTGACAGGGATGGGGCAAAAAAATCCTTCTAGGTTTACCACACTCTCTATGGGTATTTAATAAATTTCACAAACATTTAATGTACTTCATTCATTCATTCATTCTCTTTTCAGCTTAGTCCCTTTATTAATATGGGGTCGCCACAGCGGAATGAACCGCCAACTTATCCAGCATATATTTTACACAGCGAATGCCCTTCCAGCTGCAACCCATCTCTGGGAAACATCCATACGCACTCATTCACACTCATACACTATGAACAATTTAGTCTACGCAATTCAGCTATACCAGAGATGCCTAAACTTGGGCCACCGGGCCAAAGTTGGCCCTTTTTATCCTTTGATTTGGCCTATCAGAGGGAAAATGATTGGGATGGGTTGGGGAATGCCTTTAACAGAGATTCTCATTTCTATTTTAATGTAAACTTTTATTTGTTTGTTGTATTGTTGAGCTACAAAATAGCTTAGTATAATTAGATGTTGTAAAAAAATGCACATACTGTCACTTAACGAATGATGGACAAAGCAGAAGACAACAGCATGCAAATCAAGGCAAAGGCAGGTTTAGCATGACTAGTGTATTCAGCATTAAACTCCATTGTTTGGATATTTCGTTTTTTTGTTTTTTCAAACATTTTATTGTAATAAGTTTGTTAAAATAACATGCACTTTAAAAAAAATTGAATGCATTATTAAATACAGTTGAAGTAGTTATTTCTATTTATTTATAGATATTATGAATTAAATTAGGAAACTACCCATGGCAACTTTAATGTAGTTCAGTTTCCTATATTTACTTTCGGCTCACAGCTCTCAATCGGATTTTGGCCCTTTATAAGAAAAGGTTTGGGCACCCCTGACCTATACCATGTGTCTTTGGACTTGTGGGGGAAACCAGAGCACCCGGAGGAAACCCACGCGAACACGGGGAGAACATGCAAACGCCACACAGAAATGCCAACTGACCCAGCCGAGGCTCGAACCAGTGACCTTCTTGCTGTGAGGCGATCGTGCCACCCACTACGCCACCGTGGCACCTTAATGTACTTCAAATTGGTGTTAAATGCATAAAGATTTTTGTCAGAAATGTCTCTATTTTCCTGTGCAGTTTGACTGGCCCATTTTTGCAGAACACATATTTTATTGAACATCCACTCAGTGATATAGGAGTATTTTAAAAAAAAAAATTAATACTTCACTTTTGCCTCTGGCTTGCATGGTTCGGGACTTGTAGGGCTGCGCATCGATGGATTGATCTTCAGTGTTTGGACTTTCAGCAGTGAATATTAAACCTTACTGAATTGAACTAAACCGAACTTCAACAATGAAAACTGGACTGTCATGGTTTCAATTTTTTTACAATGCATGTGAAGCTGCTTTGACACAATCTACATTGTAAAGGCATTGTAAAAAAAAAAGAAAAAAAGATGAGTATAGTGATATTTTAAAAAAACACAAACACATGCACAATTTAGAATTAATAAAAAACATTAGTGGGCGGGTAAGTGGTAGGGTTGTCTTAAATTTATGTAATTTTTTGGCTACTACTAACAGACTCTGATATAAGGAAAGTTCAAAGTGCACTTTTCCCCACATTCTGTATCAACGTGTAACGAATAACAGACATTTTTGTTCTATTTACAGCACTGAAAAAGTTTATATATATATATATATATATATATATATCCCCATATAAAAGTGTTAAGGGGATAAAAGAAAAGTGAAACCACCTGGCATTAAGCATGCTCTCTTACCATATGATTAGAGTTTCAAACTCCTCCCCTCTTCTACCGGGGCGGGACCTCACGCGTCCGGATCCGCCCTGATGTTCCGATGACAGCACGGACAAGATGGCGGCCAGCTGGGAAGTGAAGTGAGGATGTCAACATCATTTCTTCAGTTTAAACAAGTCGGGATTTTCACCAGCCATCCCTTCGAAGACTCCGCGATATAGTTCATGTACCGTGCATCTGCTTTAGGAGGCGAAACCGGGGCATTTTTATCCAAACGCGCGCATGTTTCTGCGCTATGTTTTGGAAATCCGTTTGCGCAAAGAGGACCATCAACTCTTGACGAGCGATCTGGCCTGCATGAACCTCCAAAACCCACTCCAGGAGTCCTCAAAAGAGCGTTTCCACCTCAGATCGCACGCTACATCGACTGAAACTCTTCGATCAGGCCGATCGACGCTGTTTTGATTGCTGTTTGCGGTGATTTCCGCGAGGAAGAGCGGCGGTTCTCATTAAAGCTGCGGAAGTGGAGGAGAGCTTTTCACGCCAGTCATCTTTCACATGCACTTTCTGTCCTTCCGTGGATGCTCTTTACGCCATTATCCAGGTGTAAAAGGTCCGAGACCGCATTAAAACTCGGGCACACGGGATACAGGGGTGCATTAGCTCTATCTTGTCCGGAAACAGTATTTTTTTGCTGACTTGCTGGCCAGTTTTAGTGGTTAAAGTGACGCCATGGCTCATTCTCCAGTGCAGGGCAGTCTGCCTGGGATGCAGGTAAAGATACACACAGCATCATTTGTACACATTTGTGAATCGTTGTAACACTTTGAAACTACGTCGGTGTGTGAGTTACGTAATGTCTGTAAAGGGTTCCTACTTTCTCATAAGTTGCAAAAGATCCAAAATGGGTTTGACTGCCTTTTGTAAAGTGTTAAACAGCCAAATTTGTACGAAACAAAACGTTTTGGGTAAGAAGTTGAGGTAAAGTTTGTTTTATATTCGCACATTCAGACTTTTTCCTCAATAATATAATGTCATAAATGTATTATTTGCTAATTCCACATAATGAAGTCATTAGCAGCCAAAGACTGTCAAAGTACAACATTGTTTACAGTCAATTAAATAGTGCTGATGTTGTTTTGAAGTCAAACTTGCATGTGACTTAAGACCAATTATACAAATCAGCATGGTAAACATTATAGGGTACCTTAAAATGAACGAATGTGCAAATATGAAAACAACATTACCTTAGTAAGAAGCATTGGAAACTAGCCGTACAGGAGCAGTTTGAGGACAAAAACATGACACATGTTAATGTTTTTATGTGTGGTTGCCATAGTTTACGGAATTATTGACTCCAGTTTGTTTAATTATAAGAAAATATACCACCTTGTGTGCATTTTTATCCAACAAATCAAAAGCCCAACATTGGTTATCCCCTAATATCTTCATTCATTTTCTTTTCTTTTTCTTTTATTTATTAATCTGGGGTCGCCACTGCGGAATGAACTGCAATCTTATCCAGCATATGTTTTAGGCAGCGGATGCTCTTCGAGCTGTAACCCGTCACTGGAAAACCCTAATATCTTAATATATTAATTCATTATTACCTTTTTTTAACTGGCTTTCTCTTAAACCATCATACAGCTCTCTAGTTCTCCTTTGTGGACCACTTGGGGTTTCTCAAAGCCTGTGGTTGACTAGAGTTGGCTTGATTAGGTTCGATTTAAAATATTAATGCAAAAACACATCAAACATTATGGTTAACAGAAGAAGCCTAACATCCTTCATCATCATCTAAGCCTGGAAGTCAACAATTTAGAAAGCATCTCCATTAAATATTAAAATCTTGATGTTGTAGTTCTCTGGAGAGCATTAGCACCACTGTAACCTTTCTGGGACGTCCTTTATGAAGCTGAAGTCAACCAAGATCATGCATGAAGATCCAAGAATGAAAGGATGTCATGAAGTGGAAGGGTAGACACAAAAGGAAAGAGTGTTGTTAGGAATGGAGAGATGTCTCCAGAGACTAGCCATCAGAACTGGGTCACTTGGTTTGGTCTCTATTCATGCCCGGCCATATGACTGGTTTGCCCTCAGGATGTTCGAGCAATCTGCCGTCCCAAGTAATAAAAATTGGTTCATCTTCATCCTAAATGAACGATGCAGGATGCCAGCGTTGGCTGAGGATTTCCATCTTTTAAGGAGGTCTTCAAAATCAGACACTATAAGTATGAGAAGATGAAAATCAGTATTCTGAAAGCTTATGGCCCGCTTCCACTGAGTGGTACAGTACGGTATGGGTCACCTTTATCAGGCTTGCGTTACCACTGCTAAAGGGGACTCTTGGTGGGCGTGGTGTATGACAGAACAAGGAAATGTCTACAGTAAAGCTGTAGGGGTCGTTCACATGTCATATGAGAAGCACTTCTCACAAAACGGATGCTTTACACGCATAAATACTGGTGTATAAATGTTCATTACTAACCTGAACATGATTTGATTATAACTGCTGATCAATGATGTGCGAAATAGCCTATTGCAATGTCTGCAAATATGAAATAAATAAATAAACGCAACATATTAAACACATACAGCCCCTTACAGTCTCCGGTATATTACCAATTACAGAAAAACTACACACAGCAGTCATTTAGTCCTTATTTAGGTTTAAAACAACACGAAATATAGCCCACAGTCAGTGCAAACCTCTCATCTGTATCTGTAATCTCCACCAGCACATGTAACCTCTTATTAGAAAGTAACTCCGTCATTCCGAGCTCGTAAGAGTCCAGAAGGTGATGATAATAGTTAAACGCAGCAGTTTGTTCATGTTTGCTGAAAAAATTATTTGCTCCTTTGTTTTTTCGCGCGTCAGTTTCGCTTTTGTCTGTTTTTGAAAGGATTAGGTTTCAAAAGCTCGTCAATAATTGAGCGCACGTTATTATCATTAGCTCAAGAAGTTTGTTATTTCAAATATGCACACGAGCGCAAGCGACAAAGCGAAACCGTTCGCGCTTTAGACTGGCTCGTAAAAAAACTACAGGGCACAGAGGAGAATCTTCCCTTCTTCTTGACTTTGTGGCTGTTCATCAAGACGACGACAGTGTTCGTTTGAGTTTGGGTTGACCATGGCTCATTATTATATGTATATATTATTTCAGTGTACTGTTTCGGCTGTGTATTTAAACATAGGGGATCCTTTGTTTTCTTTTTGGCTTGTTGCGCAAACGAATGACATCTCTGTAAACCAATAGCGTTCAGCTGCGCATCTGGCTCCGCCTTTTGGTACCCTTGGTACCCTTTGCAAAGGGTGACCAAAAAGTAGTAAGGGACAGCTTGGTTTGGTATGCTTTTAGACAGTGGAAACGGCCATAAAAGCGTACCGAACTTTACCATACTGTACTGTACCACTCAGTAGAAACAGGCCATTAATGATAGAATAAGTGTTTATTCTAGCAATGGGAGAAACAAAGATTTTCAGGGCTTTGAAACAATTTAACCAATTGCTTTGCAAAATGATTTGAAGTGAACACCACATGCTAGGTACACCTGGTGGTCAAACCGTCTAAATGTGACTAAAACCCAGTCAAATGGCAGAGATGGCTTTTTCCAACACATCGCAAACTTTAAATAGAATTTATAGCATATAAATCTACTTTGCTAATCACAGAATTTCCCAAAATATTAAGTGTCTGCAATATATGTATTCCTTAATAGTTTTTTTGGTGGGTTATGTTAAACAGGACAAGAGAATATTAATTAATATTGTTCCTTTTCATTTTACAAATGCCTCACTAAAATAAGTTAGTAAAACTAATCTGAGGTCAGGTTAAACCAATGAAACCTGTTCAGCAATACGCCACTTGGGGAACGCACAATTCATGTGGATTTTGTGGTACACAGATCACCCCTTAATTGAAAAAACCCATTGACATTTCAAAACAGTAATGAAGCCTCGATTAGTGAAATGACGAGACCTTGCCAGTTTTGAAGCTCCATGAAGCAGTGCTTTGAAAGCAGCCATCACTAGTTCATTCCCCTGTATTTCCTTATGGGTCACAGAGGAGTTGTGGTGGTTGTCCATTAGTCCCGCACATGCTCACCTGCTTCTAACACCCCTCATATGGCTAACCTTAGAGTTTCCAGCTCCCTAAAACACAAACACAGATTGGAGCCAAGGGATGACGTGGCCTTCTAAAAGAATTTGTTGGCTGTTACACCTGTCAGCGTGCATCGGGATCAGGATTACGGAGATCAGCTGGGAGTGTAGGCGAGCAATCAGCATTAGGGCTGAATCAGGGAGCAAAGCCTTCATCATCTCCGTGATGGGACGAGTAGATGACAGCTAATGAATCTCTGAGTGATGCATTAAAGGGCTGCCCTGTGAGTGTGTGTGTGCTTTGAGGAAAGATGTGCGAAAATGATCTGTGTTTGTGTGTGTCTGCAGAAAATCAATTTGTGTGTGTATATATCATTGGTTTTGGTTCATAGGATGGCATCACTAGTTGACAGAGTGCAGAGTGGCAATCGGTCTTCAAGATGCTTGTCAACATGCGCCATTTATCACAGTGACTTCTGTTCACTGGCCTCTTTTCCCCCTCTTTCATAAAGGCTTTTGTCATCTGAGATGAAGTGCATGTTGTGCCAGAGTGAGTTGATCTGTGTTGTTTAAAGCAGTGGTCCTCAGCTGGTGGGTGGAAGGTTTGTTTTGAAGGTTCAAACACTGACAAAAGTCAAAGCTGTGTGACCAAACAGGCTCTGTGGGATTTGTGTGAAATTATTTGGCAGAATGTAGCCAAACTGGGCAAACGTGTACAGTTTGCCCCATCAACAAAAATGATGCTTCAGAAATCTTTGTTAAAGGGATAGTTTTCCCAGAAATGAAAAAATGTCTATCTATTAACCGAAAAGAATATATTTTGAAGAATGTTGAAAACTTCTGGCCTACTGGTATGTTTCCATCCACCTATTTTTACAAGCATTTTGGAATATGGCATAAAATTCTTAATGGAAATGACAAGATACCCATACATTTTGAAAATGTGCATAGAAAACTTATGCACACAACTGAGTATGATAAAAAAAATTATCCGATAGGAGCAAATGTGCATATGATGGAAATGTGTTTACCGAATAAATTCCAGCACGTGCATCACAAAGGTCATGTGATTTTGTTTAAGCGAATCATGTAATAACAAATATGCACACAATTGGACGACATCGATGAACAGACCTGACCACATTGTAAATCAATGTTGTTTTGGTCATCCTAAAATCCCTCAGCCAAAGCAAAGTCCCTTTAAGGCAAGTCATTTCACTTGGCAGTATGCTCGGGCATTCTGTCTGAATGGGGAAACATAAAAAAAAAAAATTAAATTGTTTGCCAAACTTACAATTATGATACAGATTTGGAATCATCAACAAACCTAAACAACAACCGTCTCATCGGTTTCATTTCTAAACGTCAGAATTAAAATATTTTCAGATTGCCCGAGCTAATGTGCATGCGCACCCAAAGGAAAGAGATCATGACCTCAACCTGATTTATAGCAGTCTTATGGCCCGTGTCCACTGCAAAAGGGTACTCTTCCCCTCGGTACGGGTCACCTTTATCAGGCTTGCATTTCCACTGCAAAAGGGTACTCTTTTAGTGGGCGTGGTGTACGACAGAAAGTTTGTCGACGTCATTTTTGCTCGAGGAAATGTGTACAGTAAAGCTTTATGGGTCGTTCACAAATCATACGAGAAGCCCTTCTCACAAAACAGATGCTTTATTATACACATAAACACTGGTGTAAAAATGTCATTACTGACTGAACATGATCTGATTATAACTGCAGATCAATGATGCGAAATAGCCTACGGTCCGCGATTATATCAAATAAGTAAATAAATGCAGCACATATGAACACATACAGCCCCACACAGTTTCCGATGTTACCAAATTACAGAAAAACTAGACACAGCTGACATTTATGCCTCATTTAGGTTCAAAAACAATACGAAATAGAGCCCCGTCTGTGCAAACCTCTCATCTGTATGTTTCATCATCACCAGTACATGTAGCCTCTCCGTCATTATTCTCTCGTTAAAGAGTAACTCCGTCATTCCGAGTTTATAATCGTCCAAGTTAAGAACTTTGTTATTTCAAACATTGACGCGCACGTGGGCACAAGAGACAAGCGAAACCTCACGCGCTCGCGCTTATGGGCTCGTAACACAAAAAAATCCTCTCTTCTCTCGGCATGGTCGCTGTTCAAGACGACGACAAAGTTTGTTTGAGCTTGGGTCGACCATGGCTCGTTATTATATGCTGATATTATTTCGGAGTATTGTCTCTCGGCTGTGTATTAAACATGGCGGGTCCTTTGTTTTCATTCTGCTTGTTGCGTGAATAAATGACGTATCTCTGTAAGCCAATGGCATTCAGCTGCGCATCTAGCTCCGCCTTACGGCTCGCTTTGGTACGCTTGGGACCCTTTGCAAAGGGTGACTAAAAAGTGGTATGGTACGGTTCGGTTCGGTACGCTTTTAGACAGTGGAAACAGTCGTACCTTTCACACTACCACTTTTGGTCTGTACCCGGGTTTGTTTGACGTCATAGTTTGGTACATTTAGCTAGTGTGAACACGTCTTCTGAACTCAAGTGTGCATCCGTGAACCGTACCCGAGTCCGCCTGAAAGAGGTGGTCTGGAGTACGGTTCATGTGAACTCTGGTACGGTTCACTTGTAGTATGAATGCAATCGTACCAAAAGCCGGAAGTGAACCGTCAACAGTACAACAAACTTTAGTTTTTATAATGTTCATTCGTTTGTGTGTGTGTCTGAGTATCACATACTGTGCCTTGCTGACAAGCGGGACTGAGCCAGGGCAAACACAGTGATAATGTCTGCTTGTCTCCTCCAAAACCATCTTGGACATCGCGTGATGTTCTGAACGTGTATAATATGTTTGCGGCAGATAGACGCGAGCCACTTTCTGTGGCAACAGACGTACACAAAACATCGGCTTGATGACGCAAGCGTACTAGAGTTCAGAAAGAAAAAAGACAGTGTGAACACAAACCAACCAAGAAGGTGGCAAGGGGGGACAATCGAAGTTGGGTACGGTCCAGGCAATTGAACCAAGTGTGAAAGCACCCTTACACACTATCATCCTCTGGATAATGATCATCTAATTGCGTTGCTCTTCTGAAGTAATTCTTGGTCTTGTTGGCGAATCTCCTCCAGAAATCACAGTGATTCCTTGTTTTACGAGTTTGTGGCTGTTTGGGTAATTTCTGTCAAGTGATGTGCATTTGACAGGAAGGCTGTACCTCGCGTTCTTTTCATACAGATTACAAAACCAAAAAACTTTTTTCAAGTACACTTGGTTCATTTAAAAGTAGATTTTTTAAGCTTTATGTAGACATATTTCTTATGTCTGTGAAGCAAGTATTCGCTGAGATTCCTGTGTGTTTGTTGACCACCAAACTGTCGTAAAAGTACACGTCTTGTTCGAGTTTCTCCCCCGGAGTATCGTCAGTCTGTATCGATCGAGGATTGGCTTTTGTACCAGTAGGCTGGGCTTCATTCGCCATATTGACCGATACACCTTTCCCCATTCAAAACTAAACGAGTCTTTGGCCAAAATCTGTCATCTAAATGGTTTGGGTGTTTTACCTTTCAGAGCAGTCTTGTACCTCCAAAGGCCACTTCACATTCATTTTGTTTCATGTTCTGAGGTGCAAGTAATTTATTATTTAAGAAAAAGTCCCACATTAAGCTTCTCCGACCACACCAAATTCCATGTTTTGTTTTGATATTTGGCTCCAGTTTATCAGAAAGTGACAGTTTTGTTCTCGTTGACCCATTGGATGGAAACAATGCTTTATTGACAAATGTTTTATGTGATTTTTAAGTTTTACGCATAAATCTAAGTTGCATCTTTGGATGGAAACAAAGCTGTTGTAATCCGTAGTGGTTTTATTTCTACTATGGATGTCGTTGGCTACCATTTTCCAGCATATTTCTGAAAATCTTCTTGAAGGGTGAGAAAACAGTGTGTAAATGAAAGTTTTTGTGTGAACTAAATCCCTTTTAATGTGCTGATATTGTTATCGAGAAACATTTAATTAATGTTAAAAACCGTTGTGAAGCTGATTAAATTTGTTTAAGATTTTTTAGGAAATAGTTTAAAGAGCAGAATTTCAAACTAATGCTGTCTTTTCTATAGGTCTGACTGCAAAATTTTGACCTACAGATTAGGGCTGGGCGATTATTAAAAAAAAGAATCGAAATCGTCATTCAGAACCCTGTAATCGATCTAATTTTCCCAGGTCAAATTTTTTTTTCCCCTATCATTTTCCCTACTGTGCGTGGAGTCACGCGACCCCGCTCTGTCATGGCTGATTTATATTGCATCGAGAGCATGCAGTATAAAGCTGGTCAAGTAAAATGATGGCCCCATTTTTAAGCCTTACTTTGCACTTCATTGACAATGATTGTAACATGCACCAGATATGCCTTGAGATGGCATATTTTCCAATATATTCAAATTATTATTTATATTAAAATATTTGTTTACAGAAAATGCAAGAAATGCACTGTTTAAAATATTATTTACAGGATATACAAGAGTTATTCAGAAAAGATACTGCTTATTTTCAACTTTTAATATGAAAAGCATTGAAAATAATTTATTTTGTTTGATTTATTTAAACTTTTTTATAAGAAAAAAAAGTGACTGTTTTAGACAATGTGTGCTTTAACTTCAGTTGTTCAACATTGGTGATCAATAAATAATCATAGATAGTAGACTGTGCACGTAAGGCATACGTCAAGTAATGCACCATTCAAATTCAGAAATCTCTGGCATTTTTTTTAGATTTATTGCTTATTTACTGCACAAAACCTGTCAGTGATCTATGAAGGCGCAAAATAAATAAATAAATATAATATATATTTCTGAATATATATATATATATATATATAAGTATTTTATTATATAGCAATATAAATATAGATATATATTTTATTATTATATTAT
>CAIGQQ010038854.1:949129-976924 GCA_903798035.1 Danio albolineatus | reverse complement strand
TATATATATAACTAAAATAATCGTTCATTAAATCGCCAAGCCCAACTACAGATTATATATATATAGACTTTCTAAAAATTTCAGAGGCACTTACAAACAATCCAATATTTCTATGCAGCATATTACAATAATATTGTATGTCATTGGACCTATGATAAACCATAGTTAGTGTTAAATTGGGGCAATATGTGAAATTTACAGTATTAAAACATGTCAAAGCTTTTAAATAAAAATAGTTTGTATAAAGTGAAATAAAAAATGCATTTCAAGTCACTTAAAAAATTAAGAAATAATCAACTCATATCAAATCAGAACATCATTGACATCTCCTCAGACAGATTTCCTTTATCATTTACAACACCCTGAAGTATGAGGCATTAGAATAATATCCTCTAGGTTGTGGGTGAAATTTCCTCTCTTTCATCCTGTATGTTGAGCGCGCTAATGCTTTGGGCGACCGGCTCTGCCGTCATCCATTTAACTGGATTTCACACTTTTATGAGGTCCCCGTGAAATCCTGCCTGCGTGTACCTCCGGCAGTGCCTCTGATACTGCACTGGACAAGCTGTTCTGCTTTTGTGCTCGGTGGCAGTATGACTCTGTGTTCGCTGGGTTTAGAGTTTATGCTAGCGAAAGAGATTTGGAGGATTTTAAGGTCATGAATTTTTGTGAGCTCAGAGGAGGATGTGCTCGGCAGCAGTTTAGGATTTCAATTCGGGTCACTTCGGTGCTTTGTCTAGTTTTGTGATCGAAGGGTCTTGACGCACTGATGGTGATGTTTGGAACGGGGTTTGAAGCTCAGAGTGGTTTGAGGTTTGCAGCGTTCATTGGTTGGTTCTGCTTCTGTTTATTCAAGTGATGCTTAGTTTAACCACCGTGGACTCCATAGAAAGCTGCGTGATGCTAATAATGTCAGCGCTGTTCGTTTTCTTTTAAGAAGGCCTCAGGGGTCTGAGATGTTCAGGGTCATGGCTGAGCCCTCAGGGAACTTTGGTCTACACCAGATGTGCTTCAGTTTTCAAACATACTTGGGTCCTGCGTTTAGACCACTTAGAAAGTAACATTTGCAGGATGTTGTCATAAACATTTCAGTAATACATTGAAGTAGTTTTAAGTGATGTTTGTTCTCTAGTTACTTGGAATGCAGTAGGTTGCAAAGGTCTTCTTGCTTTAATAATGTTGAAGCTGTTATTACAGTGTAATTAACAGCATTTTTCTTGCTCCAATTTATATGCAATGTAATTTTTTTAACTTATGTATGTTAGTCAAAAAACTGACATTGCAAATAATGTTTATATTGTGATATAAATATGATTTCAACAGAGGACTTGAATAGCTTTATTTGTAAGGAATTCATCATTTTAGATTAATTTTTTTTTTCTTCTCATATCTGCATAATTTTTAAACAAATTACAAGTAGTGATGCTCCAATTGATCCGCCACTGATCACAATCGGCCGATATTGGCTAAAAATAACTTGATCGGCTAACCCCAAAAGCGCCGATCAAAAAAGCAGATCACTTGGCATAAATTACTTGCACGACCTTTTGACACATGCATGCCATACCTGTCAACATTGGGATGTGAAAATAAGGGAACTAAACCCCCCCCTCCCAACAAAAAAAGTTCAGAAACTTAATAATTAATAAAGAAGTAGAATTATCAAATCTCATTAACCCCTTTCTTAACTGTATAGCTTACATATTCTGATTAAAGAGCAATGAATAAATCTCATTTATTATGTTTTTTCGTTTGATTACATAAAATAACAGAGATGTCACTTTAAAATACATTATAATAACATTAAATTGAAAGCATTCAATTGCTTTCCTAACTTTTTTATGCTAATTTAGCTCATTTAGTTGTGTTTGGGGAAAAAAACACACCAAGATCGACATCTTTAGATGTTATTATTATTAATTATGTGTATATGTCTGTTCAAACACACACCCAAAACCCAGACTTTAGCTCCGCTTCAAATCGCATGTACAGAATCCGTTTGGGAAACGTCTATTTATCACTATGGAGCGCGTCTGACAGTCACGCATCACTATGTGACTTTTTTGAGGATTTCAAAGAAGGAGCGACAGCACCTGTAATGAAAAGGAAAGGCAATCCCAGCGTTTTAATATTTATTTCAAAGTGTTTCATGCCTAAATAAACCGAAAGCACCGAACGAAATCACATTTAAGAGCAATGGACGGCCCCTGGTGGTGCGGCGGTATGGTTTGCGTATAGGGATGATCGGCTCTTTAATGTCGATTGCCATCTTTCAGAGAAAGACTGAATGCTGGGGAGAAATACGGGAAAATACATTTACGGGATGATTGTGGAATAGAATTGTAAAATACAGGAGAATCCCGGGAAAAACGGGAGGGTTGACAGGTACGGTGCATGCACGGCGCACATGTAAACAACAGCAGAGCAGAGCTCTGAACAAAAGAGAAAAAATCCACCCAATTTTAACAGACAATTTCAAAAACATGCAGGAAGCAATGAGAGACGTAGCTTTTCCTGGCCTGCCGTGTGTGGCGCACACTCTCCAGTTTGCTCTGCATGTATGGCAAGCTGTTTTGACATTTAATCTATAGCCCGTACTAGTATCTATTTTCATGTTACTTGTGCTTATTCTGTTTAGAAACTAGTATCTTTTCCATTAACTAGTAGTACTTATTTATTAGAAATATCCTTTTCTTTAGAAACTGGTGCTTTATTAAAATATACCAGAGCTTATTCATTAAATGCTAGGTTATTTTATTTAAGACTAGTGCTTATTCATTTGATACTAGTACTTATTTATTAGATTCTAATACTTATTAAATATATACTAATACATATTCATTAGATGCTAGTACATACTAAATAGATACTAGTTTTTATTTATTATTGTTATAGTGACTATTCTGTTGTTACTAGTAGCAGATGTAAAACTGTGTTGGTGAAAACTCTGCTAGATTGTAGAAAAAAGATTTCCATTCCCCTGCCATTGTGTGATCGGCAATCGGAAGATCATGATCTCTGTAATCGGTGATCGGCACCCAAAATGCTGATCGGAGCATCTCTAACTACAAGCATAGAGTGCAAGGATACGAGAAATGAACAGACTTCTTTATCTTTGGTCAGTTTATGACTGTTTAGAATCAGAAATTAAATTTTCAAATGTAAAAAAACAAAAAAAAAAAACACTATTTCAATATCAATTTGTTTTGAGGATAACCCCTGCAATTCTGCATAAAGCTGACTAAAGGATGTTTACCTGTACTGATACTGAAACTCATCTTTCTTTTTCATTCCAGAATTTAAAAGCAGATCCTGAGGAGTTGTTCACCAAGCTGGAGAGAATCGGGAAGGGTTCATTCGGAGAGGTGTTCAAGGGCATCGACAATCGCACACAGAAAGTGGTGGCCATCAAGATCATCGATCTGGAAGAGGCTGAAGATGAGATTGAAGACATTCAGCAGGAAATCACAGTGTTGAGCCAGTGCGACAGTCCCTTTGTCACTAAATACTACGGTTCCTACTTAAAGGTGAGTGATTTTGCGTACTGTATGTAACAAGGTGTTCTGAGGTCACGCCAAATGACCTGAGAATGTGATGTTAAGCAGAGAGCTCAAAGCCAGGCATGGTGAAGGAAATGGGATTCTGGCCTGATCTGGCCCAATACATTCAAGTCTCAACAACACTATTATTCAAGCGTTTTATTATTATTATTATTATTGTTATTATTATTTGGAGGGATTGATTCATTTATAAAGCATTTGATCTTTGAATTCGAAACATTAATTTGTAATTAAAATATGTCATTTGCGTTGCTGTACCTCAGATTTCTAAATGCAGGGCAGCACGATCAGCTGGAGCTTTCACTTTTGGTTGATTACCTCAAGTTTCTAATTTGGAAAATGTAGTTTCATTTTCAAGCTCTTAACACTGAGTTACAAATGCGTCTATTTATCATTATTGTTATATAAAAGTTCAAATGAAAGAGAAAAGAGTTTTTTCTGCTGAGGTTGTGTAGAATTAGATAAATATTTCTGCTTTCAACACAAAAACGAGCGTCAAAACGAGCACTTAACTGCATAAATGTTCCCAATGATTAATTCATGCGTGATTTATCAGTTCATGTGTGCGGGTCATTTCTGTGATTTGATACAATTTTGTCGTGCCAGAATTCACATGAACCATGCGACAACAATTCTCAGGCATACTCATTTAATGTTCACGGGTGCAGCTTCATTTGTACACACACGGTCTAAATTTATTTACATTCTTCCTCCAAGCTTCAAGCATTGCAAAGTTGCATGAGTTTTGCACACGGGCTGTCACAGTGCTTTTGGGCTACTAACTACAGATTTCACTCAAAATAACCTGTATTAATACAATAAGCAATCATATCGTTTTGAAAGGTGAGGTATGCCGATACTATTTTAGTACTGGTATATCGTGCAACACTACATTTGGGCATCCACAATAACTAGTAAGGATGTTTTTGTGCATTAGGCAAGTTTGGTTGAGCGTCAATGAGGTTGTTGCTAGAAGAGATATATCTGCATTCGGAAGTTAACGAAAATGATTTATATTTCTTATTAAATTACCCATTAAACTATATTTTATCAATGTCTACCCCTACACCAACTATCACAGTAATGTGTAAACAGTAATTATACAGAATATTATTCATATTACTTATTAAATTACCCATTAAATTGTATTTTATTAACGTCTACCCCTACCCCAACCATAACAGTAATTATACAGAGTATTATTCAAATTATTTATTAAATTACCCATTAAATTGTACTTTATTAACGTTTACCCCTACCCCAACCATCACAGTTATGTATAAACAGTATTTATGCAAAGTATTATTTAGATAATTTATTAAATTACCCATTAAATTGTACTTTATTAACGTCTACCCCTACCCAGCCTATCACAGTAACGTATAAACAGTAATTATACAGAATATTATTCAAATTATTTATTAAATTGTATTTTATTAATGTCTACCCCTACCCCAACTATCACAGTAATGTATAAACAGTAATTATACAGATAATTATTCATATTATTTGTTAAATTACCCATTAAATTGTACTTTATTGACGTCTACCCCTACACCAACCATCACAGTAATGTATAAACAGTAATTATACAGACAATTATTCATATTATTTGTTAAATTACCCATTAAATTGTACTTTATTAATGTCTACCCCTACACAAACCATCACTGTAATGTATAAACCGTATTTATACAGAATATTATTCATATTATTTATTAAATTACCCATTAAATTGTATTTTATTAACGTCTACCCCTACCCCAACCGTAACCGTAATGTATAAACAGTAATTATACAGATAATTATTCATATTATTTTTTAAATTACCCATTAAATTGTACTTTATTAATGTCTACCCCTACACCAACCATAACAGTAATGTATAAAGAGTAATTATACAGAACATTATTCATATTATTTATTAAATTACCCGTTAAATTGTATTTTATTAACGTCTACCCCTACCGTCACAGTAATGTATAAACAGTAAGTATACAGAGTACTATTAAAATTATTTATTAAATTACCCATTAAATTGTACTTTATTAGCGTCTACCCCAACACCAACTATCACAGTAATGTATAAACAGTAAGTATACAGAATATTGTTTAAATGATTTATTAAATTACCCATTAAAGTGTATTTTATTAACGTCTACCACTGTAATTATACATAGTATTATTCAAATTATTTATTAAATTACCCATTAAATTATTAACGTCCACCCCTACCCCAACTATCACAGTAACAGTAATTATACAGAGTAGTATTCAAATTATTTATTAAATTACCCATTAAATTGTATATTATAAAGAATAATCATTTTCCATATTGAACAATAACGATATATATTTCAATATAGTTGTTAATGCTTCCAGATTTAAAAGAGTACCCCAACAATGACTGAATCCACAAAAATTAGAGGGCCCTTAAATTGCATAACATTTTTTTGGCCGATAAACTTTCAGTGGCCAAAAATTTGATGCATATCTAATATCAACACACTTCTAGATTCCCTTTGTGGGGCGTTTCTACTGTGTGATTGGCTCTTAGATCAATATAGAGTAAAAAAAGTCCAGAGTTTATTATTGTTATTGATGTCAATTTTGTCACGATTTAATATAATATCGTTTATCGTTTTTAGTGTCACAAAAAATATGCTATTTGTAGCTGTATCCTTTCTAGACCCATTAATGAGGTGGGTTTGAAGCGATTATAATGATGAGGGTGATCCATTCCTTCAATTGAATCAAAACTACAGGCTAAATTGTTATCACAATCTGTTATAATTATTATAATTCAACGTCTTTCTGTGGTGCTGCATTACTCCAGCTTAGAAGTGAACATTGACGCCTCATACTTCAAGAAGTCATATTAATCTTTTAATTTGGTACGTAAGAAAGCTTTTCTGTTTTATCTTGCCCCAGTTGAAGACAGTTGTACTGCTTAATGAAGTATGGAATTTGCAGCACAATGTCTTTTTTTTCTGTTTCTGAAGTGATGCCAATACACTGACATTTCTATAGTCCAATTTTGGCTTCAAAGACGCGGCTTCCTCTATAAACTCATCAGTCTATTGTTCTTATGAAAGATGAAGGCAGTTCCATCTGTGAGCGTACAATACTGGTTTGATTCAAGACGGCGGACTGAATTTAAACAGGACATAGAGAAGGGGACGGCCCAGATGCAAGAGGACATATGAGAGTGTCTAGTTTGAGAATGAGACACCCCTCAGGTCTTCACTGGCAGCTTGGTTGAATAGAATATGCCAAGCACCGGTTTCAGCTGAAACAGTGACTTGTAGGCAGAACTTCAAAGAAAAATCTCATCAGAAATTGTCAAATATGAGAAAGGTTCAATGTTCTTCTTAGAAACTGGGTAATAAATTATTAGACAAGAGTGTTCTTCCTGGATGACTGAGTCTAGGTTTGAAGTAATTAGGATAATTTGACCGTAAGATCTGTGAGGAGTCAGTCAAATCCAGTCAAGCTAACATGTAGTGCTACAGAAGTCAGATTAAGAAACTCAGGTTTGGCCATGGAGCTTTTGTTATTAAAGGGAGAGTTCACCCAAAACTGAACATTCTGCCATCATTTACTCAATCTTCACTTCATTTCTCTTGAATTTTTCTAATGAAGTAATTTAGAAAAATGCTGGAAACCTGTAATCATTGACTGTTCAAGTATTTGTTTTTCTTTCTATGAAAGTCAATGGTTACAGGTTTCTAACATTTTTCAAAATATCATATTTTGTGTTCAACTGAAATTCATATAAGTCTGGAACAACACGAGAGTGAGCAAATATTGAGTATATTAAAGTTTTTGGGGGGTGAACTATCACTTTTAACCCAAGTGTCAAAATTTAAGTCATTTTTTGGAAAGCTCCAAAAAACATTTGCCCCAAAAATGAAAAGATTGCAGTTAATTTCCTCATCCTCAGACTGTCTCTGTCACACGAGACTTTCTTTCTTCAGCCAAAAATTTCAATGTGACTGTTGTCTTTTGAAATTTAAGTGGTTACAAGCCTTTATACTGTAAGTGTAAGAAGAGGATTGCAAGTCAATAAGGTTTGTGATGAGTTGAGGGTCAGTAAATGATGACAGAATTGTCGGTTTTGGGTGAGCTATACCTTTAATATCTGTGACATGCTTTAAACAGTAGATCAATCACAACAGACTGGGGTAATCAATCAGGGCTGAAGGAGCCTGTAGTAAGAGGGGTTTAGAGAAGGATGGATATTTTGTCACTTTTTTTTTTTTATAAAATCTTAAATATATATTATGATTTTGTTATGTTTTTTTTAATGATGGATGCATGTAAAGTTATTGTAGGAGAATAAAAAATAATAAAAACTTTTGAAAAGGCACAATTCGGGCTAGGTTCAGGTATAAGATGAACCTTGAAGTAAATGTACAAGTTCATGCAGACACAAAAATTTAAAATCAAATTAAAGTTTAAAATAAAAGTTCATTATACCGGCATGGGCCAGTATAAGTGTCTGACTGTATAATAACCTTGGTCAAAAATATCATGGTTTCATGGTATCATGGCATTGTGATTACTTACTAAAAAAAATAAAAAAATAGATAGATAAAATAAATTCTGCCATTGAATAAAATACATTTTATTTTAGTAAACGTTTATGATATTTTGGAACAGTAAACATGTCAGGCTAAATAATTTAAATAAATCTTTGACTTCTGCTCTCTTAATTAGTTAAAAAAAACAGATTTCTTTACAACACAATAAAAAAAACACAAGAAAAACCCCACAAATATCTTAGGAATGGTATAACCAAAAATATTAGCGGTTTTAAAACCTTGACATTTCCGCTGTAAACCTTGAAACCGGTTATCGTCCCAAGCCTCATGCCTTCATACAACAGCATGCATTTAAAGACTGAAAATGACAGCTCTTGCTTTGTTTGGAGGTTGATGCATCTTTGAATCTTTACAAACCACCCCATAATATCAAAGCTAATGATGTCTTTTATTATTCACAAAATATGCATTTAGAAGACCTTCAAAGCTTTCAAAATGTACAGTCTTTCACTTTTCACACAATATCACAATGATTTTAATATAATCTCTCAGTACTTCTCATCAAACTTTCAGTCCATTCAAATACTCATCATTACACTCTTATTAAAGAGCCTATATGGTGGGTTGAGAACGGTTAAATTTCACTTTTTGAAGTCCCAAACAACAGGATGATATGTATGCAAGGTTAAAAAACACTTTCGATGTCTTATAATATCTATTTATTTTTACCTCATTTTCCCACCGACTCCCATATGAATCGTCTGAGCGAGTCTTTTTCCCCAAGCACCTCCTTTCCGTGACGCTACCACGTCACGTCACCACGTCACGTCCTTTACGTGACAGAAACCCAATGCCAGAACATATTGAAATACATCACTGCAGTTGTACAACAGCGTATCGCTATATTCTTCATCATAACAACAAACATTCAGTAATAATTAACACTTCATGGACTATTGTAAGCCAACAAATAGTTTCATTCGGCAGTAAGCTAAATGGCTACCGCTACATGCTGCACGGAGCAAACACAATACAGACAACTACATCCATATTTACCTTGTTACAGTCAATACGACTGGAAGAACACGCAGGTCCAAATAAACTGGGTATTGATCCATCCTTTAACAATAACCGTGCAACAAATCCCGCGTCGTAAGCTGGTAGATTTGTGTAGCTCTCTTCAGAGAGATGACGTGAACACAGCACCGTGTTGGGGATTTAATTCTCAGGTATTTTACGAAAATAAACCTCAACCACTCCAGGTAGGGAAAAGAGATTTCCAGGTAGGGAAAATAACACAGCTTTTCCCTCGCACTTCAGAGCAAAGCGGCTATGGTACATGATTTAACCGGAATGCCGATAAGTTTAGTAAAGTTAGCAGCAGTCGTGTTTTCCGGATCAATAACTCATGACCGAAACATTGTTCCTACACAAATAGCACCTCTTTTCAACCGTCGCAATGTATACAATCGCCTACAACCTTATTTTCCTAAAAATGAGCTTTGCCTACGCGCTGGACGCATTATATTAAACTCTGTGCAGGCGGCAGAGAGACCGGTCCTTAGGGACCGTCTACAAAGAGCAAAACGCGAAAACCAATACTATAAAAGCTGTCAATAACTTCTCTCTAAATCTTTATACTGCCATCAAACAGTATAAAGATTTACTTAGATATTACTCAGATCACACGTCACTGCTGTCCCGCTGGTTATGCTACAACACTTACTGCGATACAGTGCTTGTTGTCTTCCACTTTTCTTTCCTGTCTGTGGGCGGGGCCGGGCAGTTCAAATTTCCCGGGTCTGCGCGCGCAACTATTATGTTTCGCGTTGACGTCAAGCCGAAACGGCTAAAGACTCATTCTAATAACGATTCATTTAAACAACAATGAGTCGACTCTTTTATATATGAATCAATCGTTTTAAACACTTTGCACTTTCAGATTTAAGCCTTAGCTGGACATTTCACTTTACTTAGAGCTGTGTAACACACTGCATGGAAGGTCATTTTCAAAAATCCGTAATATGGGCTCTTTAAATGTGTCTATTGGCTATTAAAAAGCAGAGAGAGAAAGACAGAACTGCTCAATATGTTCTGTCTTCCAGTTTGAACAGAAGTGACATCAATTTACTGAATAATCCTGAATGTTTCATGGCACTTCAGGGGATGTTCCAGCTCACCTTGCTTGTTAGTTTAATCAGCATTGCATCTTCCATATCACAGGTAGGCATGGACCGGTATAAGATTCTGGCATTATGATAACCTTGGATAAAAATATCACGGTATTCTGATTACTGCTCTAAAATATGTTCTTTTTAAATGTCTGGGTAAAAAGAACAACCTTTTCCTCAATTGAACACAATATATTTTACTCCAAGAAACATTTAGAATATTTCAGAGCAGTAGCTTATGATGTGGAGAGTCCTTTTATGCTGGAAATAGCATTTCACACACAAAAAAATAAATAAAATCGTCATAAACAACATATACAGTAGCAACAGTATAACCGAAAACTCTTGAATTTTCCCAAACCGCTGTAAACCTTGAAACAGGTTATTTTCCAATGCCTAGTCATGGGTCTACATTATGTGAAAGGATTTGGACTTGGTAAATTTGCTTGTGAGTAAACCGTGTGAACAATAATCCTCAAACCACCTTTCCCTTTATTTTTCAGTTGGTGTAGAATTCAGACAGATCAATACGACTTGAGCTCGCACCAGTGACCTTAGTTATTACTGTTTGGCAAGCCGTCAGACGGCATGTTCAGTCCACTTCCCACTGCGAGGAACTGGAAGACTAGCATGTGTGGGTGTTCTTTAAATCCGCCTTGAAACCATTTCAACCTTTCGGTCTCACTCTCTCTGCTCGACCACAGCAGGCGTCAAAGATTTCATCATCTTTGATGCCCCCTTTAGACTTAGAAATTCTCACCCTTAAACTTCAGCAGAATTAGCCACGGTGTCATAAATGGAAGCAGAAAACCGAGGTGCTCGATTCATAAACAAGTAAAAAAAAAAAAAAAAAAGAGAGATTTCTTTCTTTTGTGCATTTTAAACTGCTGCAAAAGAGAGAAACACAAGACAGCAGCTGTAATTTGGGCCCGGGGGAATAAAAAACATGTATTTTTGGAAGAGAAACAAAGCCCGTAGCATCAGTTATTGCTTTGAAGATCTGTAACGATGAACAGGAAGTGAAATAACTGCTTTGAGTTTTACAGGGCTTGACATGGTTTTTAAATAACTATATTTGAAACTAGATTAGGATATTTTCCAGCCTGCGCAAGAATCACTGCTAATGAAAATCAGTATGAAAAGGAAGATACTACCGACTTCATGGAATACTTTGACGTATTCGCAACAAAAACTGAGTGTACAATATAGATTGCAGGGTTTTATTTTCACAGTCCTTCTCACAATTTCTTAAAACTAAACTAAACTAAAACTGTGTGTAATCCTGTTTAGAAGGACAAAGCATGTCTCAATCAGTTTGAGATAATAATTACACTCAACACTTAAAACTGCTGATGTGTGACTGACACAAATATTTTCACCCTGAAGACTTTTTTTTCATACTTATTCATCGTTGCTAATATGATGCAGGGATTCACACACTTTGTCGGTCAATCCTCTTTAATCTCAAATATTTACTTGAACTCACCTAAAGTTCTTATTCGAATAATACAACAGAATATTTATAGTCTAGTTCTGGTTAAAGTGATAGTTTACCCAAAAAAGAAAACTCTGTTATAGGCATGGGCCGGTATAAGATTCTGACGGTATGATAACCTTGGATAAAAATATCACGGTTTCACGGTATGACTGTATTGTGTTTACTGCTCTACAATATATTATTTTTAAATGTCTGGCTAAAAAAACAAAACCTTTTTACCCTTTGAACACGATATATTTTATTTTGAGAAACATTTAAAGTATTTTTGGGGCAGTAAACATGTCAGGCTAAATAATTCAAGTGAACCATTGATTTCTGCGGTCAACATGTTTTAGATGAAATCTTAAAGCTTTCTCATCCTCCACATAAAGCATCGTCTCAAGACAAAGTTCAGAAAAGGAACCAAAAACATTGTCATAACATGGAATTTCAGTGGTTAAACTTTTGTCATATCAAGCTCCAAGAACACTTTTGTGTGCCAGAAAATAAATGCAAATAAAAAGTTAAATAGACAGTGCTTTATGGTAGGGCTGTGCAATTAATCGCAATCGCAAGAAAATCGCGATTTAAGCACATGCAATTTCTAAATCGCAAAGGCTGCAAATTTATTTATATTTTTGTTCACATTTTGATATGTTCGTGATTTTAATATGTTAACCTATCAGAGCTGACGCAGCACACCGGGCAATTACAGCTAAGCTGAGCAGGAGAAAGATGTTAACAAATTAGAGCTCACTCCGCGCACAACGAAGTTGAGCGGGAGAACTGAAAAGGTGGTTTTGATTTACGTTAGTTTTTATTTATTGTTGTGACAGGAATTGAGGTTAGTTCATCTTTATTTTATGTTGTCTGTTTTAAAGACAATTTTACTACAGTTTTATTAATTAAACTTAATACTATGTAATTTCATTGTGAAATGTTTTGTTATTCACTTCTTGTGCACTGAATACATTTAGAATGTGTGTGTGTGTAGCTTGTTTGAAAAAAAAAAAACAGCTGCCAAATTCGCAAATAAAATCGCAATCACAATATTCGTTCAAAAAATCGCAATATGATTATTTTGTCCATATTGCACAACCCTACTTTTATGGTTTTCTGGGGAGTCTAATAGTATTCAAGTACAAAAATTGAAGAAATAACAGTAAAATAACATGGTCATTATTGTTTAAAAGTGCAGTAGGTGATCTGCCACAATGCTAACTGGTTAGTTTAATATCTTTGAATCGCAGTCCCTCCCCTGCCGTCCAAAGCCACGCCTCCTGAAACACAAATGCGCACACATTAAAGATAACAGCAGATAATCCTCTTTTACGTGCTGTGCTAAAGCAACTCTGCTTAGTGGTTGGTCGGCGGCGTGCAGGAAATACACTTATTGGTAAGCTATGCTTACGTGCTCTTTCAGAGCGAATATTCAAAGTAGCAGGTACACAATATAGGAAGCGCGTCACAGGTTGTCATTGTTCAAAATTGAACCAATGTGAATATAAACCAGCTTCAGCTCAGTAAAGCAGACTAGGCGGAATAGGGCTATTTACTGATGTTCTGTTGTTGAACTAAATAAATATATACATTAGCGACGCCGTAAAAGGTCCCTTATAAAACTGAAAATAGTCACATCAATCTATCGCCAGAAGATTTCAGTGGCTGAAAACACTTCAGTGCATATAACCCATTCATAACAACACAATCTACATCAGCTTTGCATGACTAAAATTATTTTAAAACAGAACATTACTTGTCTAAACTACAGCCATGTTGTCATCATTCCTCCAGCGTGCAAATGTAACTCCATTAATTGCTGTGTCTTATTTCAGAGGCTGCATCCTCTATAGCAGTGGTTCTCAAACTGTGGTACACGTACCACTAGTGGTACACAAGCTTCCTTCTAGTGGTACGTGGAGGAATCTCTGAATAATTAAAGTAAAAAAATGAACTCACTTTTAACCCTTTGATGCATACGATAACACTGATGTGATCAGTAAATTGATTTTAATAGGCTAAACCTTTTATTTAAGTGGCTGACAATAATAAATACTGTTAATTAAAAAAAACTGCCTCGTTTTTGAACTGTGCAGTGCTGTAGCTGCTTAATTAGACCTACTATGCTACTGTACTTCAAGACCGGTTGTTACGGTGGTACTTGGAGAGACATTTCTTTTCTGAGGTGGTACTTGGTGAAAAAAGCTTGAGAACCACTGCTCTATAGGATGCATTTTGAAGGGCACTGCGCCATCGCGTCGCGACAAAGGCCGTCTCATTTTTTAAAAAATTCAAAGGCTCCTTCAAATGCAGCCTACAAATGCGTCCTTCGTTTCCCAGGTAATGAAGGACACAACCGGTGGATCATTTGCAACATCCCAAGATTCACTGTCCGCTAATAACGGCAGGACGTTTTTAAAAGAAAACTCTGGATTAAATGTATGAACTAGATTTATTTTTACTTGGATATATATAAAAAATATGTTAAAAACTAAAAGAGTAGGACTTGTCTTACTATAAATTGATTTTATAGACAGTTTACATTTTATGTGTACATGTATGGATCAAAGGAAATATATTTCCAGCTTCAGTAAACCTCGCTTTGCCTTCGGATCGCTTAATATAAAGTTTATAAAATCACTATAATCGCTTATTAACGACAGCTGTTACGGTTGCTAAGTGATGAGATCTGTCCTCTGTAGGCTAGATCGTGTCATTTCAAAATGCTCGGTTCGGTCTGTGTGGACTTCGAAGGACTCATCTTTGAAGTATGCTATCTTATCAGAATTATGGGAATTGTTGGCCAGACAAATTTTAATTGGATAAACTTTTTTTTTAGTCTTATGCCTCACCCAGAATATAAAAATACATATAAATACATTTAGATCATGTACCTAAATTAGTTCTATCGGAATGTGAAGAGATTTTCAGATATTTCTGAAAACAATCACCTACTGCACCTTCAAATTTGAAAAAACTAATAACCTTACTTTATTCATTATTGTTGTCCCAACATAAATCGATTGTGTGAAACCCAGAATTTATTTTATTTTATTTTATTTATTTTTTATTAGTATTATAGTTTTTTTTTTACAGTGTAGGTTATCAAAAATTAGTTTATGTGCTCATTTTGGGGTCGACTTTGCCAGTGCTGCAGTGCGCAGAAAACAGTAAATTAATTATTTCATGTCCAAACGAGAGAGAGAGAGAGAGAGAGAGAGAGAGACACACACACACACACACACAAAGCATTTGCAACAGCAAGATGAAGGAACGCACAGAACTTTGTAGCTCCACTGTGGCGAACCATTAGGTGCAATAAATTAATCGCTCCCTTTTAAGAAGCGCTTAGAGTGCTTCTTCATTTTCAGAGTCTACAAACACACACACACACAGGTTCACGCTCTCTCACTCTTAAGCCCATCATGTGAGGTGGGAGGTATGTAACCCAATTTTCACTCTCTCTCAGTCTAGCTAATCCCAAATTAAAGGAGAGATTAGGATTATACCTCTACCCTCTGACTAGCAAATACCCCGGCTCCTCGAAAAAAAGTTGTTTGTTTGTTTGTGAGTTGATGGATTTTTCTTGCCTTTTGACACTCGCTTTCACTAATTCATTTCTCCATCTCTTCCTCTTGCTGTAGGACACAAAGTTATGGATCATCATGGAGTATTTAGGCGGTGGATCTGCCCTAGATTTGGTATGATGCAGGACTTTTTTTTCCCTCTTGATAGATCTTACATAGCGCAATGTTTCTCTGAAGGAACACTCCACTTTTTTTGAGAAATAGGCTCATTTAATAAGTCCCCTGGAGTTAAACACTTGAGTTCAACTGTTTTTAATACATTCAGCTGTTTTCCGGGTGTGGAGGGAGCACTTTTAGCTTAGCTTAGCATAAATCATTGAATCGGATTAGACCATTAGCATCTCGCTCAAAAAGAAAAAGGATGATTTTGATCCTTTTTCTATTCATTTTAGCTTCATATTATTCATATTACACTATTTCATATTGATACTGATGTTATACTATTTCAGGCACTGCCTAATATCATTGCGCCGGCTGCAACCATGCTACGACAGTAAAATTCCTTGATTATTACACCTGAATGAGAGTATAGATCCTAACCATATTGGCCTAGTCTTAGTACACAATGTAACTACCAAAGAGTCAAGCTTTAAATATGAAAATTATGAAAACAATTTTTTTTTAATTTGAGCGATGCTAACGGTCTAATCCGATTCAATGATCTATGCTAAGCTAAGATAAAATTGCTCCCGCCAGACCCCTTAATTAGCTGAGTGGATTAAAAAATGGTAAAACTCAACTGGTCACTATTCAAAAAAGTGTTCAAAGTGTTCATACCCGAACGAGTTTGTTTAGTACTGTTAAAAGAGTATAATATATACTTATATGAATTTTTTAAGATTAGCGCAAAGCTATTGAAAACAGGCCTACTCCATTCATTGCCAGAAGCACGCCCTATCTTAATTATTTTGCAATGTATTTGATATGCGATGCCTAATTTGCTGTTAAATCAATCTAAATCATCTAATTTTATCATCTAATCTAATCGTTTTAGCCAGAGCTTGTATTTGATCATGTTTCTCTTTCAGCTGGAGCCTGGGTCTCTGGACGAAACGCAGATCGCCACCATTCTGAGGGAGATCTTGAAAGGCCTGGAGTATCTACACTCTGAGAAAAAGATCCACAGAGATATCAAAGGTATGGATGACATGAAACAAGCTCTGCTTCACCTTAGATGACCATCCTTATTCAAGTTCAGAGCCCCTCTGGAAATGTTTGGAGTTGAGAGTATTATTATCAGTTGTTTTCATCAGTCCGCTGGGATACAAAGTTTCAACACATTACATCCTGGTTGAAGTTGCAGCTTAAAAAACTATTAAACAGCTATTAAAGTTCATCAAGTCAAATAAAAAAGTCAAATAAATCTGTTTAAGTTGGTGAAAGTGTAAATGGATGTGTATCAGCATATTAGGTTGGTTTCATAGCATCTCTTGTATGTGGCAACAACACGCTACTAACACATCTTAACCAAGCCCTGAAAATCTTATAAAAACTTTGGATATTGGTGCTTCAGGAGTACAGTTGAAGCACTAAAGAGAGTTTTAAATATTGTTTACTGATATATGACCCAGGCTAGCAAAATATGCACATTTTTGAAATTCCCCTCAAATTGAATATTTCATCATCGTTTATTCACACTTCAGTGGTTCTAAACTTTTTTTAAAAGTTTCTTTCTTTTTAGAGAATTAATTCTTTTTAGATTATATAAAATAAATAAATAAATGCAGCATATGTGAACACATACAGCCCCTTACAGTCTCCGGTATATTACCAATTACAGAAAAACTACACGCATTTAGTCCTTATTTAGGTTAAAAAACAACACAAATCTGGCCCAAAGTCAGTGCAAACCTCTCATTTGAATCTTCAATCTTCACCAGCACATGTAGCTTCTTGTTAGAAAGTAATTTCATCATTCCGAGTTCATAACAGTCCAGATGGAGATGATGATAACGGTTAAACGTAAAAAAAAATAGCTCCTTTTTTTCCGGCTTCTCCATTGAATTTGCACGCGTCAGTCTCGCGTTTGTCTGTTTCTGAAAGGATCGGGTTTCAAAAGCACATCAATAATCAAGCGCTCAGGATCGGGTTTCAAAAGCACGTCAACAATCAAGCACACGTTATTTTCATCAGCCCAAGAAGTTCGTTATTTCAAATATTGACGCGCAAGTGAGAAAGTGAAACCACTCGCGCTTTAGACGGGCTTGTAAAAAAACTACGGGGCAATGGGGAGAATCTGCTCTTCTTGGCTTTGTGGCTGTTCATCAAGACAACGACAATGTTTGTTTGAGCTCGGGTCAACCATGGCTCTGTATTATGTTTATATTATTTCGGAGCATTGTCTCGGCTGTGTATTAAACATGGCGGGTCCTTTGTTTTCATTCTGGCTTGTTGCGCGAGCAAATGACGTATCTCTGTAACCCAATTGCGTTCAGCTACACATCTAGCTCCGCCTTTTGGTCACCCTTGGTACCCTTTGCAAAGGGTAACCAAAAAGTGGTACGGTTTGGTATGCTTTTAGACAGTGGAAACGGCCTTAAAAGTGTACCGAACCGTAGCATTCTGTACCACTCAGTGGAAACAGGCCATAACCTGTGTAGATTTGTTTAGAGTGTCAGAAGACGTGCAAATATAAAGATAATTTTACATATTTAATTGCTATTAGGAGCGTTGGGACCACAGGGCGAGGCCTTTATTACATTTTTTGTAAAAACAACAACCTGTTGTTAGCATGTTTGCTACTCATTTTGCTAGCATGGGTCACATAAAAATAAGCCCAATTTAGAGTGGACTTTGTAATGTGTGTTGTAACCTTTTCAAGCTCATAGGAAGCCGAATGTTTACAAAGCGCAATAAAGCTACTTTAGAGCTTTTTACGTTTTCATGGCAAGGTTATTAAGGCCTGTTTACAAACACACTTGTTCAACAGAAGAATGATATCCAGTTTGCACATGTGATTAGTCTTTTTAGAACAACGCATAAAAACTGTATATGAAAATCCTTAGAAGTAGAAATATAGCTGTTTTGTCACCTGCATCGTTTAGAAAGGAGGACTAACAGTATTTACATCTTTTCATACAGCCGTTCAGATTTGATTTCAGTTCACCACGATCAAATAACGGGAAATGCAGGAGCCCAGAGATGAGAGCCAATTATGGATTCTTCCACTGCCGTTTACTGTCGCTTAGCAAAATGGAGCACTTTGAAGTTGTGGTTTTATGTAACATTAGCAGATCTGCACATCTAAATCTGATTGGTTGATCAGTTTTATCCAATGGAAAAGCACATATCTGCTTTGACTTGAATGTTTGTTGGTTCAGAAAGACAAGCAGATTCAATTTATTTGGACATATTTTGACATCAGATATTTGCCTTGGTTTTATTCAGTCTTTGTAGTTTATTTGTAATCTGTTATGTGGCTTTAAAATTAGATATATGCAAATTATGACACTTTATAGTTATCATTTGATCAAATGATTAATACTGTGAGAGGAAAAAATATCAAAAATATATTTAAAAAAATGTGTTTTAGTAAAGCAAATTTGTACAATGTTATTTAGAACATATTACCTTTTAATTTGATAACAACAAATTGGATGTTAACTATTACAATACATAACCATATGAAGGTTATTATTATCGTTAATTAAGGGTTAGAGGAAAAAATTCCTTTGAGTTATCCTGCAAACTACAGTACCAACATTTCATTTTGGACAACAAAAACTTTTCTAAAAAGTCATTTAGAGCAATATTTTCTTAAAATTGCAAAAAAAAAATCCCCAAAATTTCATTTAACTTAAAACATAAATTAGTTTTTTCGCTTCAGGAAATTTAAAACAAAATTTGTATATTTATAAAAATGTATATTTTGTAAAGTAATCAAAAAAATGAGCATAAACAAATGTAAATAATATTAAATGACAAACAAATGACCAGCATTTGTTGTTCTGAACAGTTGTCGTTTTCTGAATTTTTTTTTTTTATATTATTAGACAAATTTACATTTTATTTATATAAATAATAAATAAATAAATAAACATTGTACTCAAACTAATATCAAATAAATCCAGATTATTTTTGAAGTAAGAACTACATATTATACTATACTATTCTGTATACTAGGGCTGCACTATATATCGTTTCAGCATCGATATACGCAATGTTGAGTCTAGATTGTAATTTATCATTTTCCAAGTTCTTTTTAAGGCCTGTGACTGTGAGGGTTTTAAAATCATGCAGAAACTGTACCGTTTGTAACTTAATAAAGATTAATTTGATTGAATTGTTTATAAAACGAAGACGATGCAGTATTATTTTACATCTGGTTATTCAGTTACTGTGTACTTGTATACAGTTCGATGACTCGAGAAAACAATAAAATGCTGTATATTTAATAAGTATCTTTTTTCTTTATTGAATTTAACCATGCCTGTAGATTGTTTATTATATTTTATGCACTCCCCTACAGAATCATCCCAGTCAATCTATAATTATAAAATAGATACAAATTTCCAAATAGTTATTCAAGTCATTTAGTGAAAGTGTATTAATATCGCAATATGTATCGCAGTATAAAAAAATCACAATGTTAGATTTTTCCAATATTGTGCAGCCCTACTATATACCACTCTATCTTTTTTTCCATCATATTTTTCATGCACCCCTTTTAGGAACCCATTTTAACATAAATGATACATCTCTGAATTGATCATACACTCTCCCTCACACTGTCCCTTCTCATTTCTTTTTTCCTCAGCCGCAAATGTATTATTGTCAGAGCAAGGGGAGGTCAAGCTGGCAGATTTCGGTGTGGCCGGTCAGCTCACAGACACACAGATCAAGCGGAACACTTTTGTGGGCACACCCTTCTGGATGGCACCGGAGGTCATCAAACAGTCTGCCTATGACTCAAAGGTGAGAGCCACTGAACAAATGTCAAGAGCTGAGCTGGAGATCAGTCACTGCCCCAGACGTCTGGATCTGCTGTTGATCGTAAGGCCTTGTTAGTTTTTTCCCGCGAGTGATTCATTCGGATGTGATTTAATCAAGTGACATGGAAGTAGACTGTGCCTGGTTGCGTGAAAGACCTTAGAGATCCCATGAAGTGCTTTCAAATGTTGCATGTTGCAATTGAATGGGGATGTAACGATTCACCTGACTCACGATTCGATATGATTCATGATACTAATCTCACAATTTAGTCACAATTAGTTGAAACAAATTTAAGGTGAAGTGCCCTTTCTTTTTTTTCTTAAATGTTGCACATTTTTTGCAAAATAATATATTTTCTGCTAATGAACTAATGAAGACTCCATAATATAAACAAACTAAACCTGTGATTGTGCTGGAGTTTTACATTTTTAAAAACAAATATCAGCATATCTGTATTTTCTGATATAAGCTGAGCTCTTTACACATTTACAATAGCTATGTTTCCATTCCACCTATTTTTATGTGCATTATGGATATGCACATAAAAAAACGGTTGATAGAAACGCCAAGATGCACATCAAATTTAAAATTGCGCCTAAACAATGTATGCAAATAAAGGCTCGTACTGTACACACCAGGATTTATCGTCAGCATTTTACGAGGTGTTTTTTCTGCATTCGAACCCAAGCGATTTTTCACTGGCGTTAAGCAGAAGAGTATGCAAAATTACTCATTGCCATTAGATGGCGCTTAACGAAAACAGAAAGACCCCGGTGCACAGGGTGGTGCTACACAACTTTAATCTTCTGACACCTGCTTGAAAACACAGTAGAAGAGGAGAGAAAGTTGACACGCTGGTCAAAGCACTTAGAATCACCAATCAATAGTGATTCTGTGGTCTTTGTTGAAGTCACTGGCGATTCAAACAATGTCGATGTCTCGTTTATCATACTGCACTTTTCGTTCGGATACCAGTGCAATAAGCAGTTCTACGTTCATATCGCCTCTGGGCATCATCTTCAATGTTCGCATTGACAGTTTTGCGCTTGTGCGTCTCCAAGGGGTGTTTACTGTAACTTCAGCAGCTCCGTACACGTGAACAAAAGTGCCAATCTGATTGGAGGAGACGGTTTTGATGCGACACGTCAAAACAAAAAAACAAGCATGAGGCGTTTTTTTTTAAATGACGCTTTTGCGCCCGCCATTTTGCGCGTTAATGTGCACGATCACATTGGTGCCCTTTATTTAGACACAAGGCGTTAAACGTCGACTAAAAACGCGAATAAAAAACGTCTAGGTATGCACAGGCCTTAACTAGGATAGCGTTTTTATTCGATGAAAAAAGATGCTCATAAACTATGATGGAAACACTTTTACCAAACAAATTCCAGTATGCACATTTAAAAAAATGTGATTTTGTGATGATAAAAAAGCAGGCTGAGCACACTGTAAAGCATCTGAAATGTTCACTGTAACTGTGTCAGTATTAGTGTTTTTATATTATTAATGACCTCCAGAGTCAAGATCATCTGTGCTCCGCGTCTCACACCTTCCAACTCCACCGCACATTCGCTGCGTGTAAGGACTGCCTTCTGAGGCGCAAGTCATTTATTAAATGAAGAAAAGATTCACGCGGCTTCTCCTACCACATCAAATTCCATTTTTACTGTTGATATTTGGCCCCAGTTAATCAGGAAGTGACGATTTTGTTCACTTTGCTTCATTGGATGGAAATGCTGCTGTACTCGTACATCTTTTATTAAAAGTTAATTAGCAATTTTTTATGGAAACATACCTGATGTCTCCTGCTGATGAACAAACTCTTTCACTGGGACTGAGATATGGCTGGTGTGGAGAGGAAAGCCTTTCCTAAACCAGAGAGCAGTGTGTACAGAGGTGGTCAATAGGTCCTCTGCTCCAGGAGACTGGCTGCTGGCATAAAATACAGATTATAAAATGACTAATTATATAGCAGGATAAATACAGGAGTTGAACATCATTATGAAGGTGAATAATTAATATTACTTATATAATTAATAAGTATATCAGTGTGATACACTTAAGAAGAGATAATCTTTAACATTTTTAAATATTCAATAATAAAAAGCAAATTATTAAAATATGCATAAACTAGTTTGAAAAGGAGAGGGTCAAAATAATCTAATACCTGCAATTCATTCAATGTTTTAACCGGTTTGAATCGTCACATTTGAATTGATTTTCAACCGGCTCACGATGAATCCTTGCATCCCTACGATTGACACATGAAGAAGGGGTGGGACATAGAGTAGCTCCTCCTCTTTATAAAAAAAAAAACAGCCAATAGCATTGTGTTTTCATCACAGCCCTGCCAGTGAGAGTGGTCGAGATCAAGCAGATCAAATGAAAAGCAAAGGTTTTTGAGGTTCATCATCATCAGAGCAGATGACCTGATGGTTTGCCTTTTCAGTGTTCATCATTGTGCACAAGAAGGAGCACTAACTGCTTCGTTCCGGACGTCATTCAGGGATGTAACTGTAGACTTACTTTTGCTGCGTTCACACCAGACGCGGTAGAAGCGTCAAGTGCGAGTGATTTACATGATATGCAAAAGCGCAAATAGACAACCTGTGACCCGATACGTGCAAATGATGCAGCGCGAATTGAGCGTTTTGCGCATTTGACATGCTTAACGTGCTCAAATTGCTCCAGTTTGAAAATCTGAACTTCAGCGGGCTTTCGAACCTCGTTAACCAATCAGGAGCTTGCTCTTGTGGGGGTATGATTATGACGTAGTGCCTGTTGTTGGTGTCCCAGGGCAAAATCCTCCTGCCGACACCAACAACAGTTCATCAAACTGGGCTTGGCTCAGCCAGAAGCACCGCTGAAAGCTTCCATCATCCAGGTTCAGTTTCTGGAGGATTTTATGAACTCATAGAGCTCGGTGTTCTGATACAGCTCCAAACGAATCGACTCTGTTTTTCAGCCTTCATAAAGCACATAAACACAGTTATTTTCTCTATAAAATCTATGTTAGCCGTTTAGCAATAAAGCTAGAGTCCCCAAACCATAGACAGAAGCTCTGCCCATCACGTGAATCCACGTCTATTCTCAAGTGAATTGGACCCACAAATGAAGCGGATTTGATGCACGAATGAAGCGAGTAAACTCAAATGTTCACACGTCTATTTTAAAAAGCGCAATTTTTTTCCCGCACTTGCCGCTTCTGGTGTGAACACAGCATTTGGCTGTTGTGTATAATGATATTTAGTCCTATAACATGCGTGTATAAGGAAGCCCCTGATCTTGAAATTGTTATAAATGCATGCACGGCTGTGCACACTACTTCCGCTCTCTCAATGGCATCTCACGACCACATGAGCTATTTGTACATCATAAATAAAGCCAGGACACGCATTTGTTATTATCCTCTGCAAATCATCAGTTCTTGTATCATTTATTAAGTACTACAACCAGGCACCTCAAATTTAATACCTGAAAGTTTAGATGATAGGCTATTACAACTTTATAAAAAACTATTTTATAATTAATTTAAACTATAAAAGCGTTTTTAATAGGGACTACGCTGAAGGAAAGGGAAAGTGAAAGTTAAAGTATATCAGACTTCTCAGTTCAAGCGGACTTAATATTTTACGGCCTTTTGAAAGATTTAATGGCGTTAAACAGTTCGAATTGTTGACTGACTAGTAGTTTATTTATCATGTTCGAATAAAGAGTCGACTAAATTACAGAGTCGACTAAATTATTTGTGTTCTTTTTTGTCCTCAGATCTATAAAACTTTATTTTAATTTCATGTGACCTTTAACGTGCAACAGGCCCCTGATTATGAAAATGTTGTTTTTTTTTCTCAGGCTGATATTTGGTCATTGGGCATCACGGCGATTGAGCTGGCTAAAGGAGAGCCCCCCCACTCGGATCTGCACCCCATGAAGGTGCTGTTCCTCATTCCAAAGAACAACCCCCCCACACTGGAGGGCAACTACTGCAAACCGCTGAAAGAGTTTGTGGAGGCCTGTCTAAACAAAGAGCCCAGTTTTGTGAGTATGTTTGTAGGCGATTCCCAGAGGTCATTTCCCATTTCCTTTTTATCTGGTTCACTGATCTTTCTGGCAAAACAATTTATTCTGTTTCTGATAGTGAGGTCATTTTTGTTAAGACATGTGCTATATTTGTACCTGAAACAGACCCTCCAGGATTTCACAATCCCATGAATTTTGAATTTAACGCAAAATGTCACAAAATTGCACAATTTAGTTGTAGATGTCCCTTTTATTTTGAGCAGTCAGGGCAGTGTTCAAATTCCTGTCACACCACAGTATGTAATAGGGCTGTGCGATTTAGGAAAAATATCTAATTGCGATTATTTATTTATTTTATTTATTTTTTCAACAGATATTGCGATTTCGATTTAATTTGCAGTTTTTGTAGTCAAGCTTCAGCTCAATAATCTGTATCGTAGCTTCTTACTGCTAAAATGCAATGAGGGTTAGATAAAAAAAGAAATGAAAAGTGATTAACTTAAATTTATTCACATTTGTTTATAAATATTCAGAAATGAAACACTAATTTTTCTCTAGAGCAAATAGCAAGCGCATATAAAATGACCTTACCTTTCTGTAAACAAGTTGAACGCAAATTAGGGAGATAGTGTAGCCTTTACAAACAAAAAAATAATAGTTATAAAAATACAAAACACTCAGCAAACTAACATGGCTGATAAGAGCCTTTCTGTAGCTTCTATTGGCTAAATCAGTGGTTCTCAAACTGTGTTACGCGTACCACTAGTGGTACACAAGCTTCCTTCTTGTGGTACGCGGAGGAATCGATGAATAATTAAAGTAAAAAAATGAACACATTTTTAGCCCTTTGTCGCATACGATAACACCAATGTGATCAGTAAATTGATTTTTATAGGCTAAACCTTTTATTTAAGTGGCTGACAATAATAAATATTGTTAATTAGAAGAATTAATCTGCCTGATTTTTGAACTGTGCAGTGCTGTAGCTGCTTAATAGGCCTACTATGCTACTGTACTTCAATACAGGTTATGATGGTGGTACTTGAAGGGACAATTTTTTTCTAAGGTGGTACTTGGTGAAAAAAGCTTGAGAACCACTGGTCTAAAACAAACTAATAATCACAGATGCTACACAAAATATCATGACGTTAAACATACACTTATGATACTCCAAAATGTTTAAAATATGTGCGAGACCGAAGTGTATATATCTCCTATCCTTCATTTAGTTTTATTTAAATCCCTCTTTGGTCACTGCATTTAAAGTACATTAAAGACTAAAGTCTTTAGCGAGGTAGTACGTTATGGCATTAGTTATCTCCTGGGTAGGGAACCAGCTGTTCGTAAGTTCTTTCTTAAACTGGAAGGTAAAGTCCACACTTGGGACGTTGTAACTACTAGCTAGTTTATAACTAAATTTGTTAACATGTTCTTATAGCAAAGCGTAGTTAGTAGTTCGTAAGCTCTCCATAAAGTCATGTGTATAGTCGCATTGAATGACGTAAAATCCAATAAGAAGCATAAAATTCTGCAACTAATGCATATATATATATATAACTGTATATAACTCTTATGAAAATGAAATGACAAATGATATTTTCATAGTACATTACAGTCAGACACTACAGACGACGTACATACCTGCATCGCGAGCCGTGAATGCATGTGAAATGCACATGAAGTCATCAAAATATTAAACTTGAATTTTTGTGGCTTTGAAAGCGTAATGTTCCCATATTACCGATGTCCTGTTGTTCTTTGATAATAATTTGTCTGTTAATGCTTCTGAAGTGGCAGATGCCATCATCCCATGCGTCAATGCTTTCTTGTTTGTGTTTTTTTTTTTTTTTTTTTGTGGGCATTCCACATAATTTGGTTGTGCAATTCTGATTGGGCAGAACGAAAATGTGCTCACTCAATTGGCTAGTAAGAGTGTCACACATAGACACCATGCACGCATTTGCTCTGGGCGGTGAAAATTACGTTTAAAAAAAATTATATTAATATTTTAAATCACGATTGCAATTCAATTTTGATTAATTGCGCAGCCCTAGTCCGCAATCTGCTTGGTTTTACATTGAAAAACGCTACACTTAAAATTATTTTTGCTGCTTGTTCAAACCACTTATTTAAAACAAGCTGAAACATCTTGAGATTTTTTGGAGGGGGGGCAAACAAAGTTTTTTTATGTTCAATACACTTCAATTTGTAAGTTGATTTAATCGGTTTGTGTTGGGACAACATGAAGGAATTGTTTGGAACCCATAGTAGTGGGAAGGTGTGATAGGATTCAGGTCGAGGTAGTTTCTCAATAATTCTGAAGTATATGTATTATGATATATAGTTTTATGGGAAAGTAAGAGTGGGTTTATACTAAGACAGTCTGTGATGTCTTATTCTGCACTGTGTATGGTCTTGTTAAATACCAATAAATAAAAAAAGAAACAAAAGCATTACAGTATTTGCGAATACAATGTGCTCATCTGGTGTGTAAAGCCACTGAGATGTCAATATACACTTTTCCTCCTTTGTGTGATCTGCATCATGTGACGTTATGGCAAAGCGCATTCATTTCATTCTATTTATTGTATATATGCGTCTGTCGTCATAAACGTAGCCCTCTCTCTCTATCTATAGCTGTCTCTTACACACACACATGCACACACAGACATGCATGAAGACTTCAACAATTGGTTTCATTTTCAAATATGATACAGCAGATGTTATGGGTAATTGTAGTTTCTCTCTGTTTTTCTAAATGTTTCCTTTATATACAGAGATCATTGGCTCTTTAGGGCAAACAACTAATAAAGAGTTAAAAATAAGTAAATTGCTGTACTTTTGTGTGTGTGTGTGTACAAATTTGGGTACCCAGCAAAGCAATTACAATTAATGCCTCAAAATTAGCCACAAATCTAAGCTGCTAAAATCTGATTTGTATTTTATTATTATTTAGCAAAATCCTGGAGGGACTCCTGAATCACGAATCAGCAATGAGGTTTCGTTTTATAGGACCTGTTGTAATTGTTTCCGTGTCTTTCTGTCTTCTTCCTCAGAGACCGACAGCCAAAGAGTTGCTCAAACACAAGCTCATTGTGCGCTTTGCGAAGAAAACATCCTATCTGACGGAGCTCATCGACAAATACAAGCGCTGGAAGGTGGAACAGTCGAGAGCGGAGTCCAGTTCTGATGAGTCTGACTCGTACGATTGCTAAAATGCCTTTTTACATTTCACATGAGTGTTTGCTTCAAAATGATGTCTGTCGTCAATAATTCAATTATTTGTTATTATATTATATTATATTATATTATATTATATTATATTATATTATATTATATTATATTATATTATATTATATTATATTATATTATATTATATTATATTATATTATATTATATTATATTATATTATATTATATTATATTATATTATATTATATTATATTATATTATATTATGGCGCCACGGTGGCGCGTGAGTAGCACGTTCGCCTCACAGCAAGAAG
>CAIGQQ010038854.1:846523-936301 GCA_903798035.1 Danio albolineatus | reverse complement strand
ACTTTAAGGTGTCTTTTTGAAGTTTTCTTTACATTAGAATAAAAAAATACTTTCTGGAAAACCAAAAAGCCCAAAATCTTAAATTGACAGGTTTTTTATTTTCTAAATATCAACAGACTCAAAAGTATCCATGCATTTAAACACCAATTATAAGTACAGCAGTTTACAATTATTGTATATAGTCATATATTGTACATACATTTGTCAAAATTGGATGTTAACATTTTTTTATTCCTTTATTATCTGTGTTTGTCCTGTCACTGTAATTATATTGCACTGTGAAATAGGCATGGGACAATAACCGTTTTCAAGGTATACTGCAGTTTGGAAAAGTCAAGGTTTTCATACTGCCAAAATTTTCTGCTATACCGTTCCTAAGGATTGTGTAAGATTTTTTTTTTTGTTTGCTTGTTTGTTTGTTTTTAGCACAACAGTATTTCCAAAGATATCCTTAGTAGCCATTTAAATTGTAAATAAATCTGTGTTATTGAAACTAATGAAGACAGCAGAAGGCAATGATTCAATTGAATATTAAGCCTGACATGTTTACTACTCCAAAATACTTTAAATGTTTCTAAATGTTCTAAACACCAAAACACATTTTTGCGCAAGAATTTAGTCATTATTTAAATTTAATTTCATTATCTGAAAATAAGAAAGCAAACAGGACTATTTCATTTTGTAATGACTTTAATTTATACACTGTAATTGATTCTTTAATGTCTCACCCTCAAGTTTATATCATGTTCTTTATTATTATTATTTTTCTTTCTTTCTTCCTCTCTTGTATCTCAAAAAAAATATATTGTGTTCAATAGGGAAAAAAGTTCTGTTTTTTAACCCAGACATTTAAAAAGAAGATATTTTAAAAGCAGTAATCACAATACCGTCATACTGTGAAACCGTGATATTTTTATCATACTGCCAGTGTCTTATACCGGCCCATGCCTGCTTGCAGACATTTCCAGATCCCATGCCCATCCCTCCCATTGAGATCAATCACTTTTGAATCCATTCAGCCGATCTACAGTTCTAGCTGGAGCGCTTTTAGCTTAGCTTAGCATAGATCATTAAATCAGATTAGACCATTAGCATATTTTGATAATTTTCCAATTTAAAGCTTGACTCTTCTGTAGTTACACTGTGTACTGACTGACAGAAGAGTGAAAGTGGTTATTTTCAAGGCCGATACGGCTATATATATGTTCTGAAGTTCATTCATTTTCCTTCAACTCAGTCCCTTAATCATCAGGGGTCACCACAGCGGAATGAACCACCAACTATTCCAGCATATGTTTTACGCAGCTGAGGCCCTTCCAGCTGCAATCCAGCACTGGGAAACAGCCATATACTCTCACACACAAACACACATTTACACACTATGGCCAATTTAGTTCATCCAATTCACTTATAGTGCATGTCGAAAGAAAACCCACACGAACACGGGCAGAACATGCAAACTTCACACAGAAATGGCAATTGGCCCAGTCTGGGACTCAACCAGCGACCTTCTTACAGTGAGGTGACAGGACTAACCACTGAGCCACTGTACCTCCTATGAGAAGAGAAACAGAAAGCAACTATTGCATAGGGCAAGAATCGAACTCTACGAGAAATCTACCATTGTAATACCAATGCTGATGCGCTCATTCCCATGTAATAATCAATGAACTTTGCTTCCACAAAACGATATTACTCAATCAGCTTACTTCCATTATAAACCAACAATGCAAACTTGGAGTGTGTTTTGCAAATATGGAGACATCCATTAGAGATGGTCCAGAACATATTTACTTCAGTGCAAAATCCTAAACCGTATCTATTTAAACTGAAATACACTGAAGTTTTCAGGTACTGTGTAATATCACTTTGCCTGCTGCAGCCATGGTACGGCAGCCAAGTTTCATAATTACTACACCGGAATGTGTAAAACTCAACAGTTTAGTTCTAGGGGAGTTGTAAAATGTCTATTTTTTTTAAAGACAAATTGAAGTGATCTTTTAATACACACTTTATTTCTAGATTGGATAAAGTTTATCCTACTCAGTAGTGCGCATATATATATATTTTTTTTTTTGTGTGTGTACATATTTAAATTGAACGCCCACTTCGTTATTTCCATCGTTTTTTTTTTTTTTTTACAAAAGTTTTCACTTTTTTTGTGATAGGACAGTGGAGATTTACAGACGGGAAAGTATGGGGAGCAGAGATAGGGGAGGGGTCAGCAAAGCACCTTAATCTGTGAATCGGGTCGCCATGAGCATGTCGGTGCTATGTATCAACACACTAACCACTAGGCTATTGGCACTGACTTTCAGGATGTTTTTTAAATGAATTCCTGAAATGCACTCAAAAGTGGTTGGATGGAAACATAGTTCCTGTAATGTTTAAGAATGCAGTCAGTAGGTGATATCTTTTGTGTGTGTATCAAAGCTATACTCTGGAAGTGATCAAAAACACAGTAGTCAGCATTTGCAGTGGATAAAACGAGATTTTCATTATAGTCCTAAGACAAAATTGAGTGTTGTTGAAAAGTTTATAGTGAACTTTGATGAAAGGTTTTGATCCACTTCCAATGTTGACTACTGTAGTCAAGCTTAAAACATGTCACACCTAGTTTACACCTGTATTTAGCATCGCTCGATCAGATCAACAAAGAGCATCCTAATACCAGGGCCTTAATGTCTTCAGATGAGTATCAGAAGTGTAGATGTGCTGCAGGGTTGTATACCTGATCTGGAAGAGATCCTGCTTCAGCCACGATGAGCACAACAATGTTCCCCACAGCGACGGTCAACAGCCAACCAGCCTGCAGGACCGACTTCATGTTGCTCGGAGCCTACAAGGCACAGTAACAACCAAATTATGACACACAAAAAAACAATACTGACGAAATCTTTCTGAACGTGCATTAAAAAAGTCCTAACTATTCATTTAAAATGAGCTGAATCAACTCCATTCTTGAGTTTATTTGAGTCAACTTAATTGTTTCATGTTCAATCCTCATATATTTGCAAAAACTAAGTGAACTTAATTGATTTATGTTTATGTTTATGTCCATACCTGTGAATAGGAGAAGTCGAGGCCAGTGACGGAGTACACCACTTCACCACAGGTCAAGAGGAAGTATTGAATGACCTGCCAGGCCATGAGGACCTTGTTGGGCTCCATGTCCTGCACTGCTTCAAGGGTCTCGCTGCACTGCACACATTCACACACACTACACTCAAAAAACATTTTTGCTGCTTGCTCAAACTACTTAATTATAATGAGCTGAATCAACTCAATTCTTGAGGGTTTTTGTAGTATAACTTAATTGTTTTAGGTTCAATCAACTTCAATTTGTAAAAACAATGAAGTTAACTTAATCAATTTGTGTTAAGACAACATGAAGAAATTGTGTGGAACCCTGCATTTTTACAGTGTAGGATTGTGTTAAGTACCAGCCACTGTGATTTAGTAAACTGACTTAGACTCCAGACTAAATATCTCATTTATATCAGTTCAAGTACATCAGAGATGTTTACTGTGGTATTTCTGATACAATAATGTAAAGCTGCTTGTTTACTAGCAAAACAGTATTACTATCATGGATTTTATGATTTATAGAAGGGGAAAAGACCTCACATTTTCACATTTTGTAGAAGAAATGTGACCTTTTTTGCATTGAACAACCAAAATTTTATTAACTAACACTATCACACTAACTCTATCACACTATCACACCCCAGTAGTGAATTTTTGAAGAGTGTTGGAAAAACAAGCAGCTATTAACATCTTTAATAGGAAATGTTTGGGTGAACTATCCCTTTAAGGAATGAATATTTAGTTTCAATCACAACTGTATTTATGTTTACATCTTGATTAGGATTTAAAATTTAAATAAAATAAAAAATACAGTGGGTAAAGTAAAAATTGAACACGTCACAGTTTTCCTGGTAAATATACTTGTAAATAAGCTGCTGATGTGAAATTTTGGTAAAACCCCAAAGAATTTAAACTTGAAAATAAACTGAAACAGGCGCCACGGTGGCCGAGTGGTTAGCACGTTCGCCTCACAGCAAGAAGGTCGCTGGTTCGATCCCCGGCCGGGCCAGTTGGCATTTCTGTGTGGGGTTTGCATGTTCTCCCCGTGGTTGCGTGGGTTTCCCCCACAGTCCAAAGACATGCTGTACAGGTGAATTGGGTAAGCTAAATTGTCCGTGGTGTATGTGTGTGAATGAGAATGTATGGATGTGTTTCCCAGAGATGGGTTGTGGCTGGAAGAGCATCCGCTGCGTAAAACAAATGCTGGATAAGTTGGCGGTTCATTCCGCTGTGGCAACCCCGGATTAATAAAGGGACTAAGCCGAAAAGAAAATGAATGAATGAATGAATGAAATAAACTGAAACAAGTATTTTTCAGAAATTAAGTTATGTGTAAGCAGTGGTGTAAAGTAACTAATTACAAATACTCAAACTACTGTACAGAAATTGTAGTTTACTGAGTAGTTTTAAAAATGTGTACTTTTACTTTCCCTTGAGTACATGTTTAGTGCTGTATCGATACCTTTACTCCACTACTTTCCTTTAACCAGCAGTCACTACTTTATTTCTTTCTTGTCTATTGTCATTGAACAACATGGAACGAACAAACTAATGAATGAACAAAAGGACCTAATGTAGGAAGGAACAAAAATAGGAACAGGTGAACGAAGGAAGGAGGGAACAAACGAATGAATGAAGGAAGGAGAGAACAAACAAACAATTGAAGGAAGGTTGGAAGGAACGAATGAAAATAGTAAGATCCCTAAATACACTACATGTTGTTTGTGCAGGGATGTGTAAAACTCACTACTCTTGAGCACTTCTAAAAGGTCTACTTTTTACTCATACTTTGAGTAATATTTACTACAGATACTTTTACTCTACTTGCACTACATTTTTGGGCAAGTAATGGTACTTTTACTTGAGTATGTTTTTTCAGTTCTCTTTCCACCACTGTGTGTAAGAACACAAGAATGACACAAGATGTGCCGAACTGCTGAAAAGTATTTAATGCTTTGTATAAAAGGCTTTTTTGGTAATGACAGCTTCACAATGCCTATTGTATGTTAAAAGGAGCTGCATGCATTGCTCTGGTGTCAGTTCTCTCATCCTCCAAAAACAGAAAGCGACCAGAGACATTCAAAGGGACAAAAATACAGTCGAAACCTTCCATGAGGCTTTAGTGGTTCAACTATAATCATACGAAGCTCCAAGAACACTTTTGTGCACCAAAAAGACTGTAATAATGACTGTTTGATTTTGTATTTTCCTCCGTGTTGGATCAGTGTGTCGTTTACTAGGGCCAGTACAATGTATTACATTTAGAGTCAGCAGCGTAAAACAGAGGCATTGTATTTTCCAAAGTAATCCAATCTAACGAGGAAGACAGGGGAAAACATACTCATTTTTTTCCCATTCACTTTTACACACAGTGTTTTTGGAGCTTCGTAGGATTAGAGTTGAACCACTGTTTTTTTTGTCTGCTTTACTGAACGTCTCAGGACCATTGCCGTCTATAGAGGATCAGAGAGCTCTTTGATTTCATCTAAAATATTTTAATTCATGTTCCGAACATGAAGGTCTCAGAGGATTGGAACAAAATGAGGGTGAGTAATTAACAGTGGTGTAAAGTAACTAATTACAAATACCCAAACTACTGTAATTGAGTAGTTTTTCTCAGGAATTGTAATTTATTGAGTAGTTTTAAAAATGTGTACTTTTACTTTTCTTTTAGTACATTTTAGAGCAGTATCTGTACTTTTACTCCACTACTTTCCTTCAACCAGCAGTCCCTACTTTATTACTTTCTTGTCTATGGTGATTGTCTAAAGTAAAAAAATCAGGCCTGTGATTCCTGTCCAAATAAATCACATATAGAAAGTAAATCACATCATACTGAACAACCTCAAGACATGGGCGCTTTATAAATGCAGTAAACCTTTGGGAAACATAAAAAATGTCCAAGAAGATGTTTAAAATCTTTACACGCAATGATCCAGAGAGTTTTTATAGACTGCATGTCACTGAAAATGATGGATGTCGACTGTATGATGACTGAAATCACCAAACAGCCTTAAACAATCACTAAATGGAACAAATGAAGAATGGAATGAAGGGCCAAATAAAAGGAAAGATTGAAGAACCAAATAAATGAAGCAATGATTCAAGGAAGGACTGAACAAACTAAGGAAGGAAAGTACGAACGAACGAACGAATGAACAAAGGACCTAATGAAGGAAGGAACAAAAATATGAAAGAAAAAATGAGCGGACAAATGAAGGGAGGAAAGAAAGAAGGACCAAACGAATGAAGGAAGAATTCAAGGAAGGACTGAACAAACTAAGGAAGGAAGGAACAAACAAACGAATGAATGAACAAAAGGACCTAATGTTGGAAGGAACAAAAATATGAACGAACGAACGAGTGAACAAAAGTAGGAGGGAACAAACAAATGAATGAAGAAAGGTTGGAAGGAACAAACGAAAATAGGAAGATCCCTAAATACACTACATGTTGTTTGTGCAGGGATGTGTACCCGTAACATTCTGTAAACGCATCAACTTTTCTTCAGTGTAATACTCACTACTAATTACTCTTGAGCACTTCTAAAAGGTCTACTTTTTACTCATGCTTTGAGTAATATTTACTACAGATACATTTACTTGCACTACATTTTTGGGCAAGTAATGGTACTTTTACTTGAGTATGATTTTTCAGTAATCTTTCCACCACTGGTAATTAATAAAGTCAGTGTCATTTTTAGGTGAACTACTGTAACCCCTCAGTAACATGAAGACCGTGTTATCCTATGGCCCTCTAGTGGACAACCCTGATCATGGACCAACTGTTTAGGCAATAAACCACCACAAAATTTACATCTCTGTCCATTCATATTAATAACAGTCCAAACTAGCATGATTGTGTTCTGCATAAGAAGAATGCATAATATTTTGGACCTTTTTCTTGTGTTATGTATTTGTGTTATATTGTTTCCCTCTTTCCCTCTCGCTCTGTTCTCCTGTTATGCTTTTATTATTCTCAGGTTCTGTCTATTGGTCGATTCATCTTTTTACTATTCCTAATATTAATCACCGCGTAATGCTTGGCTGTTAAGACTTACAGTTTGTCCGAAACGGAAGGTGCTGGGGATCAGGACTGTGTAGGAGCTTCCAAAGCTCAGCTGCATTATATAGTAGCACGTCCTTTCGTCTGCATCAAAAATGGTAAAGTTGACTCTGGGAAGAAGAGGCATCAAATCAGTGTAGAAAAGCAGCCAAGCAATACGTTTGCTCTGTATTTTCATCTCAATAAATTTAATCAGTTAACATGTACAGTCAAGTCCGAAAGTATTCATACCCTTGGCTAATTCTGTGTTACTTTTATTAAACCTGCAAGTAAACGGAAAACAAAAACAGAAATGACACAGGCTTCTCCCAAAAGACAAGACAATGTACTTGAGGCATTATTGTGGAAAAAAAAATATTTGTTTAAGTAACTTTAAGTCAGAATTTGCCATGGGTATGAACCATTTCAGGCTTGACTGTATGTGTGTAATAGGTGACTTTATAATTGCGGGACAATTTGGTGTCCAAAGTCGTTTTTTCTTTCAGCATTTCTTCAAATGGTTTCATTTGAATTATTTTAATATAATTAAATAACTGGATAATGAAATGGTATAGGTCATAACAATATAATATATTCTGCAAAAAAAGTATTGAATTTATTTAGTGTATTGTATACACTATGGCCAATTTAGTTTATCCAACTCACCTATAGCGCATGACTGTGGGGGAAACTGGAGCACTGGGAGGAAACCCACATGAATGGGGAGAACATGAAAAACTCCACATATAAATGCCAACTTAATTAATTGGAAAAATCTACCTTCTCCCACTTTTCCGAATTGTCAAATAGAAGTCAAGTTATTATTTGTTGCTCTTACAACTGGACTAGACTAGACTTTTGTCAGGTAGTGTGCATATATGTTTCCAATAATATATGTTTCTGGTAACACTTAAACAAATACAACTTTTTGTAATGTACAATACGCTTATTACAGTTTTATTCATCTTTGTTAACCTTAGTAAATAAAAAAAAAGTTAGCTTGTTAACCCACAGTGTTAACTAATGCTAACAAGCACAAACTTGGATTTTTTCACGCATGAGTAAATGTTGCGCTATGATTAATAAATGCTGTACACGTATTATTAATTAAAAACATTAACTAAAAATGCGTAACGAAATCTTATTTTAAAGTGTGAATGATTCCCTGAACAGTTGTATTCCCTAATTATTTGGAATGCAAAAGGTGCCTAAAATGACAGAATCAGCTATGTCGGACAAAACGACACATACTTGCCATGGGGAACATATAAGTAAACCGATGCATCCAAAGGGTCAGCATGCACATTATTAGACTTCACTGACACATTCAGCCGAGTCTCCCAGCCATTCACAAACCTGAAACACATGTCGGCTTTTAGTGAATTTGATTTCAGTGCCCAAACATCTGACATAATTTTATAATTATATATACATAAAAAATAGAAGAAGTGAGAAATGCGTCAAACCTAATGGCATTCAGGCCTTGCTCTGGTTTTTCAGTAAGGTCATCGAGCTGTGAATGGACACCATCAGTTGATCAGAACACATAAACATCAAATTGGAACTATAAATATTAGGTAATTAAAGCTGCAGTTGGTAAATTTTGCCTCTTAATCGTCATACATTTGTGGAACGCTCATTTTTACATGGGTTGTGTAATGGTGTGGCTTCTCAACGCGCATTCATTTATTCAAAATCACAGATTCTTTGTATAGAAAGTTTAACCCAAATGGTAACACTTTACTTCAGGGGTGTCCATACTCGGCTCTGGAGGGCCGGTGTCCTGCAAAGTTTAGTTACAACCCCAATCAGACACACCTGGGCTAGCTAATCAAGCTCTTGCTAGGCTTTCTAGAAACATTCTTGCAGGTGTGTTGAGGCAAGTTGGAGCTAAAATCTGCAGGACACCAGCCCTCCAGGACCAAGTTTGGACACCCCTGCTTTACTTGAAGAGGGTGTTCATAAGAATTTAATGACATCTTTATAATCATGAAATATCCTGTCATGAAAGTGTCATGAAATATTATAAAAGGTCATAATCTCAGTTATGCAATTTTAGGTGCAAATATGACATATTTGGAGGTTTCTTTGTTGTGACTACTTGACATAACCCTGTACATCATAACCTGTCTTTGGGTGTGTCATGACAACTTGATCTTAAATACAATGTAAATTGTCATATATCTGTTATAAACATGATTGTCATGAGGCATATTTTTCTGCTCATTATTCTTAACCTCCAAGGGCTTAGTGGCCACATATGTGGATGGCACATTTTAGCTCTTATGTCCACAATTGTATACTTTGAATGTTTTATATTTTTTGACATACAGTGTCATCCTGCAACTGTTTTGTAGCATATGAAATATCCCAAACACTATTTTTAACTGTCCAAAATGGCAAAAAAATATTTATAGTCAAAACTATGTTACTATGTATTAACAAAATATGTGTGTATGTATTATTAACCACGGGTCCACAAATATAGACATAATTTTTCTCTAAAAGTACATCATATCAAAAGATGATACTTAGGTTTTACTCTAATTAGGTCCCAATAAGCCCAAATAGCAAAGAGTAATGCACACAAAAAAACAGCTTGGGCCTTAAGAGGTTAATGGAACGAAATTAATTTGTCAAATAAATTTCTTAGTAAACGTGTCAAATATTATGATAACAGCATCATTTTAACACATTTTAATGACTAATTCAATATGTACCACTGTTGTTGAGGTCAAGAACAATATTACCGATGCCGTTATAAAATATATGACAATTATAACAGGCTCATGACAGTCATGTTTATGACGGATTTATGACAAGTTATATGTCAAGTTGTCATCACAAAGACACTGACAGGTTTTGTTCTCAGTAATGTCAAGGTGTCAAAGTCAAAGACAGTTATGATGTATTTGGCTATGTCAAGTTTGTAATCCTTATTTCAGTTTGAACCCGGGGAACAGACAAATGATAAGTTTCACTTGATTGTAGGGTGTACTGCCTTTATGACCTACAGTATGAAGAAGAGAACATGCAGTAGGTATAAAGGCGTCAGAACAAAAAGAGCCTTGTAGACCAGAGTCATCCAGAGGGTGTACCTTCTTACATTCAGAGGCCACTCAGCTTTGGCAGACAGTTCACAATGAAGAGTTAGTCTACGACCTCAAAGCACTATGATAAACAGAGTTTAAAGGCAGCAGACATTTGGTTGAGGCATTCATACAGTATATAGTCAAGATATGGTAAAATGACATAACTGAACTACTGACACTTAAAGATGAAGAAGAAGACAAATAAAAAACATAGAAAAATGGAAAATCTTTTTATGGTCAAAAAACACATTATTGTGGATGAAAAACAAGTATTTTTAATGAAATATTAATGATAGTTGTTATAAGCATATATATAATCTGATTTATATTCATGACTTGTAAACACATTAATAAAGTGTCACCTTGTTATACCTGCCGCAACATCTGCATAGCGTTACTATGTATTCGCATTATCTATAAACTCCAATTTTCCTAGCATTTGAATTGGGTCACACTTTATTTTAAAGATTTTGAACTTTTTTACCAAAAAAAGACTGCAGCTTTAAGGAAATACAAAGACTTAAAAACCTTACCGTATTACTCAATCCAGCAGCATTCATTATAACTGTGTGCCTGGTGCCGCTCTTTAAATAAGCTGTATCATTGACTCCCCCAGCAAAGACGGTCACATTCTCCTTGTCCAGTGTCAGGTATTCACTTGAGGCCTGGGGAAGCACAATATAACACCATTTGCTAGATGTTTGCATGTATTTTTATGTCCTGGGGTTGATTTTTAATAAAACAGACTAACAAGTTGATACATAGAAAATAAAAAAATGGGGTCAGTCAGACTCTTTTTGTTTTATTTAAACATAATGCTTTAAACCAGGGCTGACCAACCCTGTTCCTGGAGATCGACCTTTCTGCTGAGTTCAGCTCCTACCCTGATCAAACACACCTGAACCAATTAATTAGGACCTGAACAGCACTAGATAATTACAGGCAGGTGTGTTTGATATGGGTTGCAACTGAAATCTGCTGGACAGTCGATCTCCAGGAGCAGGGTTGGTCAGCCCTGCAATAAACAGACAGTATACTTCTTACCAAGACTTCATTTATATGACCAAAAAATAAAAGAAAACTCTAATATTCTAATATTTAAAAACAACTGTTTTTTAACATATTTTAAAATGTAATTTATTCCTGCGAAAATAAAAGCAAATGTTTTCAGTGTCACATGATCCTCAGAAATCACTTTTCTACTGGTTCTTAGCAGGAATTTGAATGCTTGTTTAATATGAATTGTTTAAAGTTTCATCTTAACCACGTAACACTCTTGAATACATAATTTAAGAGATGGTGGAAATGAAATTACTAGAGTATTAGAGTTGTCTAAAAGACATGCTATAAAAAACGCCCATAGAGTCACACATAAACTCAACCCAGACTCACTATGAGCACATACCGCTATATACATTTCTGGAGTGTGTCAAATATGTCCTAGGAGGTACATCTTTTTGCAGTTTTTGTTTTCGCGAATCTACCAGAGGTTGATGTGTACGCTTTTTGAGATCTCTAATTTCTCTCGCAAGAGCCAGTTATAAGCATTAGAGATCTCAAAAAGATCTCTAATGCTGTTCTCACGTAAATCCATCAGAGGCTGCTGTTGACTGACTGACTGACCGATCGTTTGACCCACCTTTTTCCTTCCCTAAACCCAACCAATAGTGTTTTTTTAAAAGCACCGATTGACCCCCCCACCCACTTCCCTAAACCCAGCCGACAGTTTTAAAAAGCAATCCAGAAAAATAAAAGCCCTCGCCTGATTTTTACCATGTTTTCAGATTTTACCACATTCTCACCCTGTTATTTACTTGTTTATTTTATTTTTTGGCTTCTGTTTTTGTCTTACCCACTTTCCCGGACTCGAACCCTGTCATTGTGGTCAACTTCTCTCTGCGTCAACAACATACACGGGGAGCTACTGAACAAACTGTTAACAGTGGGAAAGCAGTCCACACGGAGGTAAGCGGTCAGCTGGTAAGCACGAATAGAAACAGAGTCATACTGGCCCCGTAGCGTTCGTTTTAAAGACGAAATGCAGCTATACGTACTTCTGGCTACATAATTCGCGATCTCCAGAAATGTATATAGGGCTACGTTTTCAGAATGAGCCTTTGTTGGATAAACTAATTTCTTACATTAAACTCATTTTGTTTTTTGAACAACGTTTGGTTAAGTCTGAACTTACATTAAATCCAGGAACCATTAACTGATCTTGTCCCTCCACTATAACAGGCAATGATGTGCTCTCAACATTCAGGAACTTCAACTGGGTTTGAGAGCTTGATGGGAAATTGGGCATCGTTTCCTGTTGGACACAAGATAGACAGGTCAGAAATCCACTGTTTTTCCTCTTATCGTTCCAACAGAGAGGAGGAACTATTATAACTATAACTATACTTTAACTTAACTAACTATAACTTTATAGGCCAATCAGCGATATCACTTTATTTCGATGGTCCCTTTAACGCATTTTGTTGACTTTAAGTTACATTGCATCTACATACCAACCAATTCTTCATAGATTATAAGTAGACTGTTAGGTTGGGGTTGGGGTTAGGGTTAGTGTAAGTTGACATGTACTTGCAAAGTTTTTCATAGCCAGTTAAATGTCTGTTGAAGGAGCAGTATCAACAGATATTAAGCAGACAGTCTACTAATACTCAAATAAGAAGTAATTGGCATATAGTTGCAATGCATCACAAAAGTTCACTGCATCCCATAGGCTTTTTGGTTAATGCTAATAATTAGCTTTGTGTTCAAACAATGTTAATGATATTCGTACGTTTTGTCCATCAAGATAATCTTCACAAAACATTATAGATGATATTTAAATCTTAAATGCAGACGCAAGCACTAAAAAGCTAATCTTGGCTATAAACAAACTCAATGTCACCACCACCATGCTATCAATTACATCCCAATTACAAAATCAAAGTCCACAAGAAGCATTTACCCTGTAGATGTATTTTTAATCCACACTACTGTATGTTATGTACATCATTTAATATCTCAGACAATGCCTGTCATCCAATATAGCAACCTGCTAGCAACTATAGCAACTGCTTGCAATCTTGAAAGGAGTGTAAGGAGTGTAAACATGAAAGTTCCTTGAGTTTGAGTTTAGTGCAGACCTTATTTAAGCGATTCAACCAAAATCCATTCAAAAAACCTATTGACTCTGCGACTGTGGAATTTGAAAGTGCTAAAATGCTAGCTCGCTTCTTGGTTTCTTCATACAAATTGACATCATAGTTCCTCCATGCAGCATTCATCAGCAGCACTATATGTTCTTATAACTTTGTACTTAATAAATGGACATGGGCGAACATACACTAACTGGCCACTTTATTAGGTACACCTCACTAGTACTTTGCCTTCAGAACTGCCTTAATCCTTCGTGGCATAGATTCAACAAGGTACTGGAAATATTCTTTATGACATGGCGAGTTATCCTGCTGGAAGTAGCCCTCAGAAGATACACTGTGTTCCTAAAGGGATGGACATGGTCAGCAACCTCAGCTACCTCAGGTAGGCTGTGGCATTAGCACGATGCTCAATTGGTACTAATGGGTCCAAGGTGTGCCAAGAAAATGTCCCCCATATACAGTGTTGTGCGTTTAGAGATGCTCTTCTGCATACCTCAATTGCAACGAGTGGTTATTTGAGTCACTGTTGCCTTTCTATTAGCTGGAACCATTCTAGCCATTCTCCTCTGACCTCCTCTTTCACATTCTTATGCTCGGTTTAAACTGCAGCAGATCGTCTTGACTGTGCACTTGAAGTCTTGAAGTGCCCTGCCATGTGATTGGCTAATTAGAAATTTGCGTAAACGAGCAGTTGGACAGGTGTACCTAATAAAGTGGCCGGTAAGTGTATTTAGGCATGTTGTGAACATTTTGTTTTCAGACAGTTTAATAGCACTTTGTAAAAAGAACAAAAATATGGAGTCTCTGAATTGGGACACAGCTACAGCTCATGATCATTATATTTCCAAAATGATAAAGGTTTAATAAAATCCCCAAGCAAAAAAAGCATTAGGTTCCCTATCTGATACATTACAGAAAAATATCCCCTGGGTTTGCAACATGTGTGCTACTTACGTCGATTTGAAGCTGCAAAAGAGCAGCGGCCACAAATGCTAAGGCTGCCAAAATCATGCCGACAGTCATCTTCCGCAGGGGCCTGGAAAACAACAAACACATACAATCACACTCACATGCCATTATTCAAAACCACAAGAGACTCTTTAAAAAGACATTTCACTCCAAAATGAAAAGTCTGCCATCAATCCTCCAAACCTGTTTAAGTTTCTTTCTTCCATCGAACACAAAACAAGATATTCTGAAGAATGTTGGAAGAAAACAGCCATTGACTCATTGTGAATGTGAATGGCTGGTTTTCCCCCAACATTCTTTAAAATATCTTGTTTTGTGTTTTACAGATGAAAGAAACTCATCAAAGTTTAAAACCACCTGTGTATGAGTGAATGGTGAGGACATTTTTGGGTGAACTGTCCCTTTAAGACAAATTTCCCTTGCAGCACTTACGTGAAGTTAATGCGGCACAGCTTGATAAGTGGGTAAATTGCAGAGTCCATGATCGGCACCATAATCACAATCAGTATAGGGTTCACGATCTGCAGCAGAACACAAATGATGACATCATGACATGTGGCAATATACAAAAACAAAATGGAGAATGCAAATATATAGCAAAAACAAACAAAAACAAACTTACCTGCATCTGCTCTGGCTGAATTACAAAGCCTCCCTATGATGAAAGAGAGAGAGAGAATATGAAGTGACATAAAACATGACATCAATCCTAATATATGTAATTGTCAAAGCTAGCAAAAAGTTTCTGAACGTACAAAGTTACCGTCCATGGTGGTGGCTTGAAGAGTCCAACGGGAGCCCTGGAAAAGACAACACAGCTCACATTCACCATCAGGCCTGAATGTTTGGTAGAAACACATACTGGAGAATAGCATTTGAAGCATCACTAAAGTAGAACACTGACCTGCTGGTCAAATAAAGCCCAGAACATTGGCAGAGGAATGTAGAGGAACAGCACTTTCACCACCATCTTCACCTGCGCAATCAGCAGTTTCTGCAAACAAAACCCAGATTGAGTGTATGCCAGTATGCAAACATCTTCCTGTATTCTGGAGTGCATATTACAGGTTATATTTACATGTAACTCACATCATATTTCTCTTCTGCCCAGTCCATCCAGTGCTCTCTTTTTGGATACTGTTTACCACGATGTCTGAAACGGTTATTAAGCGCAAACTGCAGAAGAGAAAACAACAACAATCATCTAGTTAGTGACTGGATAAGGCTTCCACATGTTACACAATGCTGCATATACAGTGTACACTGAAAAAAATGACGTTTGCTGTTTGTTCAAACTTTTTTTGAGATTAACAATTATTGAGTTTTTTTGTGATAACTTTATTGTTTTAAATTCAATCCACCTAAATTTGTAAAAAATTATAAGTTAGCTTAATTCCTTCAAATTGATGGAAACCAGCAAACAATGCAGAGTTCCACGCAATTCATTCACAGTGTCACAACACAAATCAATCATATTAAGTTAACACATTTAAGTTGATTAAACATAACATAATTAATTTGTCCAAAAATATATAATGAATTGTGTAGTTTCAGCTCATTTTAAATAAGTAGTTTGAACAAGTAGCAAAAATAATTTGAGCGTACAACACAACAATACAGTTGAGGACATTATTATAAGCCATTTATTACTTTTGAAAATATTTTCCATACAGCATTTAACAGAGCAATTTCACAGCCTTTGCCATTATAATTTTCTTCAGGAAAATGTATTTTAATTCTTTTGAGTTTGGCAGGAATAAAAATAATAATTAATTCCCTAATTAACCAGACCAAACCAAACTTTGTTTGTTTTTGCTGGTGGTGGTGTGGAGAGACCCCCCTCGTGATTGTGAAGGACTTTGGGTGTATGGCCAAACACAATAAATGAGCTATATAAATACACATTACATTACATTACATTACAAACTGGCCTAGTTAACCTAATTAAGCATTTAAATCAGGGTTTCCCAACTTTGTTCCTGAAGGCACACCAACAGTACACATTTTCAACCTCTTCCTAATCAAACACACCTGAAACAACTCATCAGAACATTATAGAGACTCCAAAACCTGAAGTTAATGGGTCAGATGACGAAGACATCCAAAATATGTACTGTTGGTGTGCCTCCAGTAACAGGGTTGGGAAACACTGCTTTACTTTGCACTTTAGGCTGGATACTAGTATCTTGGAAAATAACTACAGTAGTAACATATAACGTACTGCCATCATGGTAAAGATGAGTTAGAAAGAAATTAGTTATTAAAATTCATGTTTATGCCTTGTGCGCAGTTCAAATTTACTACCCTTTTGTTATGTTGGGGATGAAAACATCTACTGAATTAAACTGCAGTAAAACTGCATCAGATAAATATTCTTTTTCAATTTTTTTGCATAAATCTGTTCATCAACATCAGTCCTGATGAAAACCACTAAATGTTTTGAAAAATTACAGGATTGTAAATATTTAATTGCCAAATTCACAAATGATGTCACTGCTTTGGTGAAACCCCCCCACAAAATGGCGTATTTTCAATATAAAAATAAATTGTAGACCGGACTTTAAATTTAATCTCTCTAATTTACTGTTGGTGGCTGTTTTTGCCCCATTTACTTCCATCATAACAACATGCGATGGTGCATAAATACAGTCTTTGTTTTTATTTACTCCATGTAGTTCTGAGAGCTGATGTGCATATTTTGATTTTCTCAGACAGATCAGGGTAAGTGCATAAAGGTCACTCTCACACACTCACAGACACACATACACACACTTTAATTTGCTGTTATATTCCATATAAAATCCAGAAACTAAGCTTTTTTTTTTTGCCCAGGCCTATCTAAAGGGTTAATGGTGCCAACCGAAATTACACATTTGACCTCTATCCAACAGAGAAAACCCCCAACAATCAAAAATGCATGATTGTATGGTGTCCAGGTTTTGTGGTTATATGGTTATGTGGTGTCCAAAAAATATGGTTACAATGGAAGTCGATGGGATAAAAACAGTAAACTAGGGAGAAAAAAAGAAAACAAATCAAAAAGAATGCATCAAAGGCAATGTTGTTTCCAAGATAAAAGGAAATAAAAAATCCAGTCCACAATTAATTTTTATTTTGTTTTTTCACCAAATCAGTGACATAATTTATGAATTTGGCAATTAAAGAGTTAAAATCCTGTAAATTTTCTAAGCAATTTAATTGTTTTGATCAGGACTGAGGTTGTTGAACAGGTTTATGCAAAATAATTAGAAAAAAATATTTATCGTATGTATTTTTACAGCAGTTTAATTCAGTCGATGTTTTCATCCCCAACATAACAAGAGTAGTAGACTTGTCCAGAGTGTAACGTTGGGTTTTTAAGAAATAATTCAAAGCATTTTCTCAAAATATGTCTCAAAATAAGATTTGTCACCAAAAATCCTTCCACTAGCTGAAACACAGAAACAGTTAGGGCTAAATTAATACACAAAATCAGAGTGGACGAAAACATCCCCAACAGCACATAATGGTTAAAAAATAACCTCATCTCGTTGGAAATATGTGGAAAAAATTAATTCAAATGTCACTTTTTCAACTGTTTACGAATTTTCACATCTGCAATCTCCCATTGACTTAATGTTTTTTTTTGTTTTTGTTTTTTTATTGTAAACTTGAACCATTACATAAAGTAATAATACACATTCAGATATAGATTATATCCAGTAACATTACAAGAATGCAAAATCACAATCATACATAATAATTAAACAAAATTATAACATGTGGGGGAAAAAAAATAATATTGCAAAGTGTTATTAAAAAAGTAATAATGATAATATTTTTTTTTTTTTAAAAGAAAAAAAAAAGAAAAGAAAAGAACTTGGGACACAATCAGACTACAGCGGGGGATCAGCACCAGAAAAAAAATCCTCCATGAAATCTAACATCAAATCATTCTTTTTGTTTCTGGTTTGTATTAGAGACTTTTCAAAGTTTCCATTTGGAATAAAAATATATTGCATTTTGGTACACAATTAGCAAATTTCTGTTTATAAATAAAATATTTACCTTGTAAGATGTAGAAATTAACAACATACTCGATTGTTTTTTTGGGGTGTGAAAAAGTGCAGATGACATCTTTTAAAGAAAGCCTATAATTAACATTTCTTTGCCCAAATAACTCGACACTAACATCGTTGCAAAATTTAAGAGAGACATCACAGTCATAGAAAAGATGAGGTAAGTCTTCCTCATATTTATTACAAAATGTGCAGGTATTATCAATATCCATGAATTTAGATAAAATTACTTTGCAAGGATACATTTTGTGGAGTATTTTAAAGTGCACTTCTTTAACCTTATTTAGAAGGCAAAATTTAAAGGGGACTGACCAAGTATTTTTCCAATTAATATCAATCCATTGACTTAATGTTTAGCATCCACTGTGTAGTCTCTGACATCATCATCATAATATTTGCATATTACATTTTGATTGGAGTTAGTTGTAGTTGTAGGACCAGACACTTTCTTAGAATCACAAATTTAAAAAAAACATTGTGCCTTTATGAAGTGTGCTTCACACAGGTGAGTGGGCTTGACAAACCACCTGTACTCTCTCTCTCTCTGAAAATACACTCCCCCTCCAAACTCCGCACTTAATTCTCTGAGCACTAACAGTTCCTTTGTATAACTAGCACTTTTTTGTGTGTATTGCCTGTTCTTGTTGAATTGCTAAATGCCTCTTGAATTGTAAGTGGCTTTGGACAAAAGTAAAAGGAAAATGCAGTGTACACTGTATAGCTGTATCCCCAAGTAATATATGATGTTGTTGGTTACTTACTCCAATGCATTTAATGACTTGCAGCAGGATGTTGCCTTTTGGAGACTCCATGATATACATTTTGTGTCCTATGACGAACACAACTGCAGACAGAAAACAAAACAAAGCTCAGTATCATCGAGACTGCCATCGAGTGGTCAGAAAGAGCATTACACACATCAAAACAAATGCAAACTGCTGTAACTTACTGAGGGCAACCACCATGAGCGCTGCAGGAACGCCAAACGCCAGAGGATAACAGCTATTCTTTGCGTGGATGCCACACTCCTGGGCTGAAGATCACAACAAACACACACAAACATTGGCATATTGTTCAAAAGTGTGTTTAGTGAGGAATTCAACAGTGCTGTCGTGATTTCTTACATCTCAGGATGGGTGTGATGAGAGTGGAGAGCAGACTGCCAGCGTTGATGGACAGATAGAAGATGGAAAAGAAAGTACTTCTTTGTTTTTCCTAGAAAAAAATTTAAGTAATTGTTAATGTCACAAAAGATTTGATGTTTATACTTACATTTTTCAATTTAAAAATAAAGAAAAATTTTAATTTAAACAGAAATATTGTGGGGTTTTTTTACAAATTATAATGATTTTTTATAGGTCATAAAATGTAATTGAAGACAATTAGACATGCCGTTAAAATGCAATTAAAACAGTAATACTGTGTCGTTTTATTTACAATTACAACAATGTTCATTTTCTAATAGGTTATAAAACATAATTTGACACAATTAGACACATGTCTGAATATATTTATTATTAGTCAAACAAATTTTCTGATTGGAGTCATACCAAATATTTTTATCATCATTACTAAATTTTGTAATAAGACGTTTTAACGAACATAATTTATTTAAAAAAGAATTCTGACAATGTGAAAGGTGGTACCGTCACTAGTTTTAACTAATTCAATCATCCTTTCTGAATAAAGGTATTCACTTCTTACTAACCATAAAATGATGTGTGCATTATTTCATAAAACAAACAGGAAAGACATTTGGGAACAAATTTAATTGTGAAAAATAATAAATGAATGAATTAAAATAGTACAAATTAAATCAATAAAAAAAGCACTATAATATTGAGTTGAATTTCAAAACCCTTCATATAATGATAATAATAACATTGCAAAACTAATATTTATTTATTTACTCTTTTTAGATGATTATTGGCCTTGACATGCAAAAAAACAAAAATTGTGAGCGTAATTTTTTAATGCGTACCTTCATTTTACTAGAGCATACATGATTTATTAATTCGTTGCCTCATTTTAAGGAAATCATTTGCACAAGATTTCATCCATTCCCTCGATTTACTAAATCATACACACTAAATAGTTCCCTTGTTTGAAGCATTTTGTGCCCTCGTTATAGATAAATTGTGCAAACAAAATAATTACTTAAATAATAAATAAATACTTAGTTGTATTGTCCGTGTACTACAGGATAATTAATGTTACAGTAATATTGTTATATTTGTATATACTCTATATTTACAGTTGAAGTCAGAATTATTAGCCCCTGATTATTTTTCCCCCACATTTTTTTCAACACATTTCTAAACATAATAGTTTTAATAACTCATTTCTAATAACTGATTTCTTTTATCTTTGCCATGATGCCATAATATTTTTCAAGACATTTTTATACAGCTTAAATTGACATTTCAAGGCTTAACTAGGTTAATTAGGTTATCTAGGCAGGCTAGAGTAATTAGGCAGGTTATTGTATAACGATGGTTTGTTCTGTAGACAATTGGAAAATATATACAGCTTAAAGAGGCTAACAATTTTGACCTTAAAATGGTTTTAAAAATGAAAAGCTGCTTTTATTCTATTTGAAATAAAACAAATAAGCCTTTCTCCAGAAGAAAAATATTACCAGACATACTGTGAAAATTTCCTTGCTCTGTTAAATATCATTTGGAAAATATCTAAAAAAGGAGAATAATAATAATTCTGACTTCAACTGTATATAGATAGATAGATATACCTAAAAATAGGGAACAAATTAATAAATCATATATCATATATATATATATACTCTAGAAAATCAAAGGAAGGATTTAGGAAATCATATTTTTCTCATATGGGGACCTCGGCACATATTAAATACAATTACAATACAGACTTGAGTGTTTTATAATCATAATAATTTTATAATAATCATACTGCTTTTACAGACATTATTCAAATGCTTATTATTTAAAATCTGAAAATTACAATGTGTATTTTGTTATTCTAAAAAGTGACATTTAACATTTACATTTAAAAAATGTAACATTAACATTTAAAAAATAAAATAACATTCATATTCTAAGTTAATCCACTAAAAAAAGAAAAATATTTAAGTAATCTTCAATTAAAGTCTAAGCCACGTTTGGAGTGATGGTCCTTCTGTTGAGGTCGGTTTGACACCACAACATTTTTAACATGCAAAAAGAAAGCCCTGTGCCCTACTCAATATTCAGCTTCATTAGGAAGTGCAGCAACATTCAGAAATATAAGTCTCAGCAACCTCCGGTCCCCGCGCAGGCTTTAACTTTTAAAGTAATTTTAAATATTCCTTTTTTTACTCACATGTGTATCTCTATATTAACCCTAACAGAAATTCTCCATATTGCTCATAATATTTCATTCTGTATCAACACTTGACAACACATATGATACTTTGACCTCTGGCCTTTGACTACAAATCACTCCAGTATCAGTATTTGCTAATCTCGGATGCTCAGAATCAGAAACCTAACCTTGAACTGATAACAGCTGATTTACAGGCAATTATAGTCATACATGTCATTTTTGACTTAGAATACTGAGAATAAGTAAAGCAGCTGATAAGTCATTCAGAATGAAGTCTTTTGGAAATGTAAAACTATACTAGGGGTGGGGTTAAAGGAAAAACACAGGATACAGTATAAATCTGTACAGTAAGAAAAAAAACCCATTAGGTCTATGGAAAAGTGTGTGTGTGTTAGTAAGTGTGTGTCCACATGCCTGGTGATCTTCAAACTGATCTCCTCCAAATGCTGCCACACAGGGTTTAATTCCTCCTGTTCCAAAAGCAATCAAGATGAGTCCCAACATCGACAAGGATCTGAAATAAAAGAGAAGAAACTCTGATTCATAAGATGAATATTAAGATCAGTGGTTGATAATACTGAACTGTCATTTCACCAGTGTTGGGTCAAGTTACTTTTAAAAGTAGTTTATTACAATATTAATCCAATTAAAAGTAAAAATCAAAAACAACTAACTAAAAAAAAGGTTTTGCTGCTTGTTCAAATACTTATTTCAAATGAGCTGAATCAACACAATTTTTGATTTGTGTTGGGACAAAATGAAGGACAGATTTTTTTTTACAGTGTAACACACTTTCACATCACTTTCCTTAAAAAGTACAAATTTAAATACCTAAAAAAAGTGACTCAAGATTGTAATATACTACTTTTAAAAGTAACTTTACATAATACAGCATGTCACTATATTTTAGTTTTTTTCTTTCAATTTAATTAATTTATTCGGATTATTTAAAGATTTCAAGTGAAGAGGGGGGAAAAGGGTAAAATAAAAGAAGACAATGAGCAAATATCATAATAAAAACGGTTTTGAACTTAATTTTTTTAAGCTATATAAATCTAAACTTGACATTTGAAGTCAGTTTAACTGATTTAAGTTGAAATGCATTCTTGTCAGAATATAGTAGCAATGGAAAGCTGAAAAATAAACAGTGAAGTTTCACAATCTAATTTCGGGAGGACCACGTGATATGATCGATCGACTTACATTACTCCCTTTTCTTTGTTGTTTGAAGAATCCCCCCATCCACCACATCTCCCCCTTTCCTCCTTTATCAGTGGGAGCTATTGAGAACTACATGATCTCGTACCCCCTTACATGCTCACAGACCAGGTGGGAGCCCGGGGCTCAAGTATCTGCGAGCTCAGGGTTCTCTCCCGGGACAGCATACCAAACCTGCTATTTTTATCAAGCATTATCTTCAAGAGTTCACACTTAGCTGATGATTGATAATAAAGCTAGTTTGGCATGCTGTCCCGGGAGAGAGCTCTGAGTTCATGAGATCCTCAAGCCCGGGGCTCCCTCCCGTTTGCAGGGCGAGAGGGGAGTTTCAGCTCAGGTAGATCTCGATTTCCAGATTCCCAAAGCCGATTCCCAAAAAAGGAGGAAGAGAGGGGGTGGAAGGGGGGATTCTTGAAGACGAAGACGACTAAGGTAAGATGGTTCGGTTATTTATACTAAGTTGGGAATCGTCTGATCGGTGGATCCTGCATTAGCTTGACTCGGGGCCAGCCGTGTCAGTCACGTGATCCTCTCGAAACTAGTTTAGAAATAAACGTAACTAAGCGTGAACTCTTGAAATACAAGGAAAAGAAACTGAACATTAGGTGAATTCTTCATGTGGATGCAAAAATGAAATGTACTAGTTTGTAATGTACCATTAAAGAGTTAATCAGACAAATGAAATCGACTAATTTTAGTTGTTTAAAGTTTAATATCATATAAACATCTACAGTTAAGGTCTGAATCATTAGCACCCCTGTATAATTTTTCACCCAATTTCAGTTTAATAGAAAGAAGATTTTTTTTAACACATTTCTATACATAGTAGTTTTAATCATAATTTTTAATAACTGTTTTCTTTGATCTTTGCCATGATGACAGAACACATCATGTAACTGGATATTTTTAAAGATACTAGTATTTAGCTTAAAGTGCAATTTAAAGGCTTAACTGAGTTAATTAGGTTAATTAGTGATTAGGCAAACCCTTTTATAACAATGGTGTGTTCTGTAGACTACCGAGAATAAATATTGAATAAGGGAGCTAATAATATTAATCCTATAATGGTTTAAAAAATGAAAAACTGCTTTTATTCTAGCCGAAATAAAACAAATAAGACTCTCCAGAAGGAAGAAATATTATAGGAAATACTGTGAAAAATCTTTCTCTGTTAAACATTATTTAAAAAACATTTAAAAAAGAAAAAAAATTCACGGGTGGGCTAATAATTTTGACTTCCACTGTATATAAATAATAATGTTAATAACTCATTTATTTGTGATTTACAAGTGGTCTGCAGTAACTCACATGTGAAAGGTCTTGTTGTCAGGACGGCCGTCTCTGTCAGCATCTGTGATGTCATGGATGGCGCTGATAGCCATGATCACCTGACCAATGGTGTACACTATAGACAGATACACGATAGTTCTGCAGAAAGAAGAAATGAAGATGAACATATGCACATCACTCAACCCAAAATCAGAATCTAATGTCAACATAAAATTTCACAACATAATAATTCACAATGTAATTGTGTTGGGACAACATGATGGAATTAAGTCAGCTTATAGTTATTACAAATTGAAGTAGATTGAACATAAAAGAATTAAGTTGTCACCAAAAAAAAACTAAAGAATTGTGTTGTTTTAACAGCAAAACATCATTTTCTGAATGTTGGTATTGTTTCTTAGTATAGGACTCTGAAAGATGGGTCAGGAGAGCTATTAGTTATTGGAACAATTTCAGGAACAATTGCATTTGGGATAAATCAACAGTAAAAGCATAATACAGTTTTGATATTTGTTTTTCATACATTAATCATACTTTTCATATAGTAATCATGTCTTGATTAATAAAAATTTCAATCAGTGTAACAATATGTACATTTATATATTGAACATTTATGTGCAAAAAAAATTATATGATTTATATATTTTACAAAAAAAAAAGTAAAATCGTCAGTCATTTGATTTCAATCAAAAGATTTCAACAATATATTAAGCAATTACAATTTGACATATGTTGCCACCATGTTTCAAACAACTGGACTTTATCCATCAATCTGCAAAATGTTTTAATTGCTTAAAATGTATCAAATTTACTATGAAAAACCGTCATATCAAAATATCATATGAAAAATATTATTTTAATATCATATATTTTAATAGGAATACGTTTGTTGTTTTATTTATACACAAATATACTGGATTTGTTAAACTGAATAACAATAAGACAATATTATTTCACGCCTGTTTTGACATTTTATTTACTTAAACGTTATTTAAAATATAAAAGCAGACACTTGTATTTAATGGTTTTGTATATAGACCATTTCAATATATGGACATCATTGGCCCCTGAACATTTCCTGCTTGTTGACAAAATATTTCACGACTATAATAAGAGGCGATTCAATTATGACCTAACATTAAAACAGCTACTATTTATCACTACGTGGACCTTTTTGGATTCTTGGAAGCTATGGAAATTAAAAAATGTAAAACAGGAAATACGTTAGGACCAATGTTATTGTTCACATCCCACAAAATGGTCCATATGACACAAAAACGGTACATCTCGTCTAATAAAAAACAAAAATTCCGACACATTTTCAAAAATCAATAATAAAAGCGAATTCGAATGCAATAATATAATGTTTTGTAGATATTTTTTTATTAAAATCAGATTTGTTATTTATCCCACAATGCGTTTTAAAATATGTAAACTGCTGATTTTAATAGATTTTAAAGTGAAGTTTTTTATCCTTGTTTATTTGATCAAAAACATAAAAATAAAATAAAAGCAGTAATACTGTGATATATTACTGAAATGTTGCATTAATGTTTAAGAGTTTCTATTTAGAGTATGTTTTAAGTGTAATGTATTTCTGTGACAGCAGCAATATGTATTATTATAGTATGCTGAACTGCTGTATTATAAACAGTATAGTACATTGTAAAATGTCGTATAGCAGGGATGTCAAACTCAATTCCTGGAGGGCCGCAGCCCGGCACAGTTTAGTTCCAACACTAATCAAACACACCTGATCAAACTAATTGAGCTCTTTGAAACCTACCAGTAAGTGTGTTGAAGCAGGGTTGGAACTAAACTGTGCAGGGCTGCGGCCCACCAGGAATTGCGTTTGACATTCCTGCCGTATAGTATAGTATTATAAACACTATAGTATTTCTTTATATTATTTATATGATTTTATGTAGTTTTTATCCTTTTATGTAGTATTTTTTGATATATGCATATTTCAAAAGAACTGTATTTATGTAAAACATAATTTTTATAATAGTTTTACAGTCACTTTTCATCAATCCTTGCACATCGTTTTTTAAATGTATTTTTTTTTTTTTTTTTTTACAATTTTACTGATTAAACTGACTTGTTTCAATATTTTAGGAACAGATTCCCTTTACATAGAAGTAAAGTTGAGCGCACTTAAAAGCGACTAGTATTCTGAATTGTCCACGTCCTAAGACTCACTTGAACTTTCCCAGCCACGAGTCCGCAATAATGGCTCCCATGATGGGTGTAAGGTAGCAGAGAGCCACAAACGTGTGGTAGATGGTGGTGGAAAAATCATCATCCCAACCGATGAAATACTTGAAGTACAGCACCAGCACCGCTGCACAAAACGCAGACAGAACAAAAAAACACAAGAGAAAAAGAAGAATTGGTGAGAGATTTGTGTGAAGAAGGAACAAGTTAAAATGTTTAGACTTACCTTTCATGCCATAGTAGGAGAATCGCTCACAGAACTCATTCACCACAATGAAAAATATACTGACAGGATATCCAAAGCAACTTTTCTATAATAAAGCAAAATAAAACATGTAGTAAATACTTTTTGTAATTTTTTAATTCATATTTTCTGATATCATGTCCTAGGGAAAACCAGTTATATTATACTATGGGATGGCAATAATTTATAACGTATTTATTAATTGATGATAACAATATTATTAAATCAAGAACATACTAATAAGAAAAATGATCCATTGATTTATTATAGTAAAACTGCAGTGTCAAACCTGACAGTGAAAATCACTAAATGAAGTTAGATTAACTTATTTTTTACAAAGTCACTTTGACTTAATTAAAAAGTTACTCATAAACTGATCATATTAAGCAGAACTCAAACCCAATGAGTTATGAATCAATGAATTCTGTTTTATGCGTTAACGCTAATGCTAGAAATACCAAACCATTTGAATATCTATATAGTTGTTTGAACTTAGTTTGTTCTATTAACTTGTGTGTGAATGTTTAAGTTACTAATCAGGCATGGGTAAAAATACACAAATTTTTAAAAATAATTTAAATTTTTTTATTAATATTTTCAAATAAAATAGCAAATACATTAGTTTTAAGTGTATCACAAAAAACAGCAGCCACAAATGTCAAATAAAATTACAAATGTATCCAAATAAAATACTGTATTTTAAAAATACTACAAACCTTCCACCGGCAAATTACTCAGAAAGCACAAATCAGAGGCCGCATAATTTTTTCAAATGTCATCATGTACTGTTACTTCTTGCAAAGCATTTTACAGTATTTTAAAACTACAAAGACACTAAAGTACTTTGATACCAAATATAAAGCCATTTTCATAAACCCCATCAAACACAAATCACAAAATACTATTTTGTATTTTAAATAGGTATTTTAAATACATGCATCAGACACACTGCCCATTGCTGCTACACTGTAAAAACTGATTAGTTACTTAAAGCGAGTAAACCAATTGCCTTAAAAGCAACAAGCTGACTTCACAAAAATAATGTAAGTAAACCCTCTGTAACTTGGAACTGTTAAGTTGACTTAATTTTTATAATTATGCTCACTTTATAATTGTACTCAAAAAAACAACAACTGTATTTTTACAGTGTCAGACTATTTCAGCACGTCTGTTTTCAAATTAGTACTGTAAATATAACTAAATATTAAATATTACATATGTAAATGTTAAATATTTGGTACATCATTACATTCAGTTTTTAAAATCTACACTTATAGCCTGAATTGAATTTAGAAGACACGCTGGAGTCTGGAAGAGCAGAGTTATAGTAGTTACTGTATGTCATTTTGCTAGATACAGAAAAGCTGGAAAAAAACAAAAACCAAAACAAATAAAATATAATAAAGGTGTATTGGAATAAGTGATTTGTTCACTTTTATTTTTTTTAAGTGAGTACAATTTGCATAATTATAAAAATTAAGTCAACTAAACAGTTCCAAGTGACAATAGGTTTACTAAGATAATTTTGTGAAGTCAACTTGTTGCTTTTAAGGCAGTTGGTTTACTCGCTTAATCACTTTTTACAGTGCACTAATACTCTAAATGTTTGACAATATCAATACAAATAATATGTGTACATGACTTAAAATGAATGAATGAATAAATAAATAAATAAATATATAAGTTTGTAGTACTCAAACCATTTGGTTTCAAAACTTAAATGGTTTGCTGCAATCAGTTTCCTCAAACAGTTTCAGTTTGAGTTCACGTAACTTATTGGGTTTTACATTGTACAGTATACACTCAAAAAAAAAAAAAAAAGATTACTGCTGCTTGTTCAAATTGCCTGTATAAAAAATTTTTTGTTTTATGTTCCGTCCACTTAAATTTGTAAACCATTAAGTTAACTTAAGCGTTTTTTTGTTGGGACAACATGACAGAATTGTGTTAGTTCAACTACCTGGATAAGGGATTTGTAGTTCCCAGCATGCTTTGTGTGGGATTGAATTAAGCAAATTAAAATATTAACAATAAAAGTAATCTTAGATGTTTTACATTAATAGAAAGACTTGTTAGAGTTTAATATTTACTTTAGTTTGAAGATTTTAAAGATTTTCATATAATGTTTTGAGTTTTGAGGTTACCGCCTTGCAGAAGCACCCATGCTTTGGGTGTTCACATTAGCAACAATGAAGTTTGTTGCTTTGCTCATTGAGCAATAACTGTCATAAAATGAGTTCTGAGATCAGTGTCAATCAACTGTATATGTAACTCATGAAATATGCTTAAAAATAGCTTCATTTGGGATAACTTCAAATAAAACTAGGAGACTTCAAAATGTACAACACATAATAGGCATACATGATATTATCAGACCTTAGAGTTTAAGTTAAATAAAAATACAAGTGTATTTAAACTTTTATTTGATAAAATCATGTTAGACCAACTCAATTGCATTTAATTGTGTAAATGTATATATTTTTAGTTGGTGCTAAACAAATTTATTGGATGGAAATCCTGCCCTCAATTAAATTGAGTTCATCCAATGAGTTATTTTTTGAGTGTAGTATGTTTTTTCGTATGTAATGATAACCATTTGTATAACCACAGATTACTATATAAATATCACAGTTACACTATGGATAATGCCGTAAACCATGATTAAGCTGAGGTACCTACATGCTTGTTTTGTAGAATAACAGTTCATTTTTGTAAGCATATATAAAAGCATCAAAAATCAGCAGGTCTCACCCTTTGCTTCTTCTGCTTTTGTCCCTCTTTGTCTGCAAAAATAATACATACAAATCTTTAAACAACTTGAATTAAAACGGATTTCATCACTATACCCGATTAGTTCACAAACTTAGCAAACAACACACTCTTAATCTCTCTTTACAGTCCATTCAGATGTACAAACGCAAAAGTTACAGTCAAAATGAGGATTATTTTCTTCCATTTCCTCAGATGCCAATAAACGTCTGTGTTTTCTGACCTGCCATGGTGACTCCTCCGGCTGAAACGCTTTTCTGGTCCTCTGGTGATAATATCCTTCAGTTTAGAGGCACACACACTCACTCACGCACACATACACACACATCAGCCAGGACAGACGTAGCTGTACTCTGAGGGAGACAGGCAACACTTATATAGACTTTGGACAATAAAATGTATCCTTGGACACCAATGGGTTCAGATGAGATTGACGTGGATTTTTATGACACATTTGTGACTGTGATTAGTGTGACTGTGTGTGTGTGTGTGTGCGTACAGGTGGGAGGAGGCAATTGAGGAGTTTAGTTATTTATGGCATTCTTATCGATTTATACAGCAAATCAAATGTCAGGAACTTTTGGCCTTGCAATAAGATACAGGAGTTAATGAGTAATTAATACAGTCGTTTTCTCAACATTCCAAAAAAAAAAAAAAGGAAGAAAAACAACATTTAAAAAAAGTGTTAAATGCTTTTGTTTCCCAGTAAATAAATAAATAAATATATATACACATTTATTAACTGCCAACTATTATTAACTGCCGCAACTCAGTACTGGGAAACACCAATACACACTCATTTACACACACACACACATACACTACAGCCAATTTAATTAATTCAGTTTCATCTGTGTGTCACTGCATGTCTTTGGACTGTGGGGGAAACCGGGGCACCTAAAGGAAACCCACGCAAACATGGGGAGAACATTCATGCAAAAACCTCTAAGTGCCGTCTGAAATTTTCTTCCAAAATGAGCACTTTTATCAGCCTCATATGTTTATGTTCATTTATTGGGTAACACTTTATTTCGATGGTCCATTTGAGTATTAGTAGACTGTCTACTTAATATCTGTTGATACTGACATTCAACAGACATTTAACGGACTGTAAGAAACTTTTCAAGTACATGTCAACTTACACTAACCCTAACCCCAACCCTACCCCTAACCCCAAACTAACAGTCTACTTATAATCTAAAGAGAATTAGTTGCAATGTAACTTAAATTCAACAAACGGACCATCAAAATAAAGTGTGAGCAGTTATTGTGCTTTTAAAGACATAAAAGAACCTATTCTTTGTCATAAAAGTTAAAATATTAAACTTACACTGAGAAAACACTCCTGAGAAAACACTCATTTTAGAAGAAATTTTCAGATAACACTTAGAGGTTTTGGCATCTGAAATCTTCAAATAAATTATTTTTATTTTTTTTTTTTACTTTACATTTATTTTATATAATACTATGAGGTAATTTAAAGAGGTGTTTCCGCCACCATCAATCAGTGTTAATTTTTTTCCAATGAAAATCAGGACAAAAAATGTTAGTTGATGAAATTAACCATGATTCATCCCATTTGGTTTGATATGAAAGTCTGGCATACCAGTACAAGGTCCTCCCTTTGAGATTATCTTTGTCTTTCCACACCTTCACCAGGGTTTCAAAGGTTGCTCTTGCCAAACCAAAGAAAATGGGCATCATCCTCTGTCTTACTTGGCTCACCTGTGCAGAGCATCTCTATTTTCATGATGAAGCTGCACTTCTAACCAACAAGTTCGACTAGACAGTGCATTACTGGAGGGAAAAACAGCATGAGAGTTCTTCAGCAAGATGTCTGAAGTGCCATGCAACAACTCTTCCCTGGCAGATCCCATGAGGAAAAACCTTCTTTCTCAGGGATCTGCTGGATAGGGTGGTGGCATCTGGTGGACATGAGTGATCTGTAACCACTGAAGTTAGACATTATAACTCGGGCCAGAGCTCAAGTGTTTGCCTTCAAATGGAGTTCTTCTTACCAAGAGGATCCCCAGAGATGCACAATCAGAGTGGCGTTTTCCTTCCTTCAAAGTTGGAATGGGGTCCCCCTCCTCAAGGTGTAGGTTGGCTGCAATCACTGTTCATCATGATGATGGTTTGTGGAAGCTTAGTGGGAAAGATTGACCTGAACATCAGGTTCTTGAGAGGGGTCAGGAGGTTAAACCCTTCTCTGCCACTTCAAGTAACCTCCTGGGGTCTCTGTATAGTCCTGACAGCACTGCAGAGCAATCCCTTTGAGCTGCTGCACCCAGATCCTATCTTGCTGTGTCCCGTCTGTGCCTCGTACCATTACATGAGCTACTCTGAGCTTCAGAAGCTCTGCGCATCTCTTTGTCCATTTTGAAGGTCAGCAGAAGGCAAAGGCTTTTTCAAGCAGAAAATAGCCACTGGATTGTGGATGCCATCACCTTTGCCTAACGTATCTGTCTTGATAGCATCAGTCTTGGTGTGTAACACCACGTTACTGTACATCACATACTGTACAACCTGAAGGGGTCTCAGGTAACATCCTACATTGGATATTTCCCCAGCATTGCCAGCTCACCAAGCCATCAAAGTGCAGAAGCAGCAGCTTGGGTCACTACCTGAATGAGTACTGTCCATTTGGTGTCCCAAACATGGTCTCTGATTTGCTTGGGGAATTGGGAAGGCTGTGAGCAGCCCCTTTTTATACCTGTGTGGCGGGGAGTTATTTGGCAAACAGATTCCACTGTTCACTGACTATTTCTTTACATCTCAAAAGTAACTGGGGCTCCCGAGTGAGATCCTAAACATCATCAGACGTAATGGTTGCATTCCTTGCATCACAGAAATGATGGTCACACTAAAGACCCTAATATAATTAAAATAAATAAAAAAAGAAAACTGAAATGACGTCATTTCTAACAAAATCTGTCCAAAACGAAGTTTATGTTGAATTAGTTTTCAGCAGTTCTCAACAGTTCATCAAAGTTAACATTTTGGGGGAGCTGGTTTTGGCTTCTTAACACCTTTGAGCTACCATTGATGATTATGCAGTTGTTGGGATTGTTCTAAAACTCCACTTCTTTTATGTGTGATTGATTAGTTTCTCATATCCATGAAGGTCAGACAAAAAAAAACAACAACATCCAACACAACACCACCAAGTCAGCAACACGAATATACTGGAAGGACGAGTAGCAGAGCTGATACAGATATATCTGCACCTGTAAGATCACTCACGGAGAGAGGACTTGGAGGTGGTCACACATCGGACAAGAAGAGCCACCACACCGCACCAAATCTCAGTTATATACTTTTAGCCATTTGGTGTTTACATTACATTACATGTGAAAACCACAGTGGTTCTTTTTTTCTGATGTGTGGAAGGCTGTTTGCCAGATATTTACAAAACTGTTCGTCTTTCACAGCTGCCATCATTGCGCTTCGAGGATACACAAGCAGCGTGACACATTTACAACACTACCTACTACAGCGCAGGGGTGTTGGAGGTTTTAAAAACAGTACTGTCACTCAGCCTATTCAAACTTCTTTTAGCTCTCAAACAAAGAATTATTTTTTTTAAGTATATCAGGGCCTTTGTAGTACATCAGTATTATAAGCTTTTGTTTTAGTTAATTTAATAATAATAATAATAATAATAATAATAATAACACATTTATTTGTAATGTGCTTTTCTCAAGCTCAATGAGCTACAAGGCAAAAAAAAACAATAAAACAATAAAAACAATAAGTAGAAAGTATAACAACAAGATAACGATCACACATTAAAAACACTATTAAGGAGGTGAGTCTTAAGAAGCTTCTCAAAACAGCCCAGAGACATGGCATTCCTGATGGTAATGGGTAATGCACTCCATAATTTTGCCGGTATGAAAAAGCCCTACCAACCATGGTGTTAAGTATACACCGTGGCTGGAACAGGGACCTGAAGCAGAGCAAAGACTGCGAGCAGGAGTAGAAAGTGTCACAAAATCACAGATGTAATCAGGAGCTAACCTATAGACTGCTTTATAAAATCAGAGTCTTTAAAATCAATACGTGACCTAACGGGTAGCCAGTAAAGTTGCTGGAGCACAGGTGTGATGGCGAGAGGATGTATGAGAACAAGTGCGGCAGAATATTGAATGCACTGAAACCTTTTAAGAGAATTTGCAGGTAAACCCCCATTTGAATATAAGTTCCCCAAACCAAAAGTGCAACACATTACTTAAAACACAGAAGGCACATTTGGAAAAAAATGAAATAATGAATTGAAGTGCTCATAAAAATGTAAGGCCACTGCCTTGCCTTATTGCCATTCATGCACATACTTTTATTAAAAAATTCATTCATTCATTCATTTTCTTTTCGGCTTGGTCCCTTTATTAATCTGGGGTCGCCACAGCGGAATGAACCGCCAACTTATCCAGCATCTGTTCTACGCAGCGGATGCCCTTCCAGCTGCAACCCATCTCTGGGAAACATCCATACACACTCATACACTACGGACAATTTAGCTTACCCAATTCACCTGTACCACATGTCTTTGGACTGTGGGGGAAACCGGAGCACCCGGAGGAAACCCACGCAACCACGGGGAGAACATGCAAACTCCACACAGAAATGCCAACTGACCCAGCCAAGGCTCGAACCAGCGACCTTCTTGCTGTGACGCGAACGTGCTACTCACTACGCCACCGTGGCACCCTTTATTAAAACAAATGATATTAATTTAATTAGATAGCAGTGCCTAAGGAGTCACTTTTTTAATCTGAAGTCTCACTGCGAACTCTCACAGTATAGCCAATTTGATTGTTTGTTATAACAGGGGTCACCAAACGTTGTCCTGCATGGCTGACGTCCTGCAGATTTGAGCTCAAACACACCTCAACAAGCTAATCAAGGGCTTACTAAGTATACTTGAATCGTCCAGGCAGGTGTGTTGAGGCAAGTTGGAGCTAAACTCTGCACAGACTCTCTGGGACCAAGTTTGTTGACCCCTCATGATGATCGGTCATGAGTAGTGCCAGAAAGAATCTGCGGACATTTTTTGCTATTTTTGTGGAGAATTTTGTTAAAAATCTGCGGATTTATGCGGAATAATTTTTTGGAGTAACGTAACTTAAACCTTAACATATGAAATAAAAAAGAATACCTTTTTAACTTTTATTTAATGTTTACAACACAAATCCAATTAGATCCACTTATTTGGTAAACAAAGCACATATAATACATCTACTAAAAGACAGAAAATATGACTTTACAAACTGTATTGTAAATAAATCATATGAATATTTTTTTAGTCAATAATTATATTTAGATATTTTTAGTCAATAATTATACTGAAATTAAATTAAAAACTTAATAAATATAAATTTACACACATTTACTCAAGCAAATAAACAGAATCATCGATGGGCTGAAAATCTGCGGAAATCAGCAGAATTCTGCGCGCACAGATTCTATGTGGGCCTAGTCATGAGTCTGAATATTCATTCTACCAGCATTCATCCTGTACTTCACAGAACAAGGATTATTACACTCGTGAAGTGAAATATGTTGTACCTTCTCTCTACGTGTTTTTGGCATTTCTGTACACAGCATATCTATTGTTTGAGCTTCCACGAGCGAGGTTTGTTCTTGTGTGACAAGCAGGTATGGCTGAGCTTCTGTTTACATTCGCTGATCAGCATACGCATGTGAATAAAAGCCAACATTATATCTGTTCATCACAGAAATTGATCATGTCAATTAAACAACTGATATGGATTTTGGATCTCTTTATGAGCACTTTTAAACTTATTTGGTGAATAGACTTTTAATGAAAGTTATTTTAATTTCGGGTTTATGGGTTATTTACGGGTTTATTTTATTTACGGGTACACTCCACTGTACACATTACAATTACTAGTAGGTAGAGTTGTTTTTACAACACCTATTAACTGGTCAATAGAGGCTGATTTAATATAATAATTAACTCTTTTAGCTGAAACAGCTAACTGCAGACATGTTGATTAGATAATGCTGGCACATCAAAACACTGCCAACACATCATATGACTGTTTTGAATTCCCTCAATAATACCGTTTATAACCTTGCCTGGATACAACCTCACAGCACAGATAGACAGCAAATACATGTACATTTTGTATATATCCGTGATTAGTGTACAATCTCAAAGTACATCATCACACAGATTCCTTAAAGAAGCTTAGTGTACTGAAAAGCTGAAGATACCTTGAACATGGAGACTCACATCAGATGAAGAGAAGCCTCATTCATGGGAAGAGAGGTAAACAAACTGCCCTCATCCGCACACACACACACACACACATTTCTGTGATATAATGGTGACAACAGTGGAGAGAGATAGTGGAGAGTGTGTTCACAGAAAGCAAGTCAGCAGGATTTATTCAGAACACAGTTTAAAAACAAAACTCAATCTGATACTGTGAAAAAATTCCAGATCCCTTCTGAATTCTGTACGGCATATACTGTACAGTTGAAGTCAAATTATTTGCTCTCCTTTGTTTTTCTTTTCCAAATATTTCCCAAATGATGTTTAACACAGCAAGGACATTTTCACAGTATTTCATACAATATTTTTTTGTCTTATTTGTTTTATTTCGGCTAGAATAAAAGCAGTTTTTAAGAATTTTGATTTTCTTAAATTAAAATTCTTAAATTAAAATTTAAGAATTTAAATTCTTAAAAAAAATTAAATGAAAATTTGAAATTTAATTTAGGAATTAAGATTTTAATTCTTAAAAATCATTTTAAGGTCAATATTATTAGCCTGAATACTAGTATCTTAAAAAATTTCTAATAAAATATTATATACCATCATCATGGCAAGGATAAAATAAATCAGTTATTAGAAATTAGTTATTAAGCTATTAGAAATATTTCGAAAAAAATAAATCTGATGCAGAGATTATTTTTAACAGAAAAAAGTGTATTACTGAAAGATTTTAAGGTTTTAAACTGGCCTTAGCATCAATAAAAAACAAGCATTTCACAAAGCGGCCGCCCATAGTTCTCAACATCAAAAGGTAGCCGGTGCATAAATACAGTCTTTGTTTTTGTTTACTCCATGTAGTTCTGAGAGCTGATGTGCATCTTTTGATTTTCTCAGACCCATCAAGGTAATTGTGCAAAGGTCACTCTCACACACCTACAGACACACATAAACACACATTAATTTGCTGTTATACTCCATATAACTCTTCTTTCTATTAAACAGAAATTGGGGAGAAAATATACAGGGGCCTAATAATTCAGAAGGGCTAATAATTCTGACTTCAACCATAGGTGCTTTAAAGCAAGATACGAGTGTATACTGTAAATGACGTTTCTGTAATCACGGTAAAGACCTGATAATCTGTGTTAATAATCACAGTTGTATGCCATAAACTGAACATTAAAAAGGCCATAAATAATGTATAGATCGCGGATTCTGATGGCCTTTACGAGGATCTTGGATGGTAAATAATAAAGTTCAAAGTAATAAAGATAAACATGTTTTATTTCATGAAAAAACGCCAGAAAACTAATGCAAGATAATAAAATAAAGCATACACACAACGCATCACATAACAGGATGAAGCATGAGTGTGCTCCATGCAGGTGCGTAGGCTTGGCAAACCACCTGTAGGACACACTCTTCCCGTCTTAATACACCAGGCATTTGGTTAGAAATAATCATGTGCTTTTCATGTTTATTCATAGAGCTGCTATTTTCATTTATAGCACATCATTTTTGCCTTAATATTTAATATCTCTTGTTTAAATACACTATAAAAAGCAGCTGTACTTATTAATTTCATTGTTTTTTTACCTGGGGATACTCGTCCCGAGATCTCTAGAAATTGTGACCTGTGAAGAGATGATGGCAACCATAGAGGACTTCTAGAGGTATCCATAATCCTGGACCAGGCCGTATCCTGAACAGATCCTTTGGCGGTCATGGAGGATTGAAAGCATGAGACCAATTCCTGAAAGACCTCGGTGACAGACGAGTCTGCGCATTGATCCTGTGGGCCAGCCTGAACACCCGCCATTGACCTACTCACACCTTCAGCTTCTCCACAATGGACATACAGTATTCTCCAGCCTCTGGTACCTAGACTGCTGCTCTGCACAAGCAGTTTGGCCAGAGGAGAAATGGTCTTGTCCAACTGAGCCTGGTTCCTCTCGAGGTTTTTACCTTCACTTTCGTCAATTGCTGACATTTTATTCCTCACCACTGTCGCCATTGGCTTGCTTGGTTTGAGATTTGTGAAGCTGTGCTGTGATTCCGTGTTTAAACTTTCAGCAGTGAAATTTAAACCACACTACACTGAACTAATCTGAACGTCAACTCCGAAAACTGGACTGACACAGGTTCAGATTACTAGAACTTCTACGTGAAGCTGCTTTGACACAATCTACATTGTAAAAACGCTATAGAAATAAACATGAATTGAATAACATATTTTATTCAGAGATTTTAGGGACATTAATATATTTCCAGAACAGACTCATTTAAATAAAAATACCCCCCATTTCTAACCCCCCCATATAAAACAATTTACATTGAAACAAACGTAGATGGTTATAAAAATCGTTGTGTTCGTCTCTTTTGTCCATATATATATATAGTTTTCACATCAAGCCTTCGCACTTTGGCAAGAGATCTTCAGGAACCAAGTCAAAGAAAGGGAATTATTGCACCGTAGCTACAATGAAACAGCACTTGTTTCTCAGCTTGTAACAAAATAAAAAAAGGGAAAAAAGATAGAATGGGAATGTGGGCTAAAACGCAAACGGCTCAGGTGATCGTGAACATTTTTGTACAGTAAAGCTCAAACTTCCGGCTACACTACAGTGCAGTTATATTCTTTTCACTACCACTTACTGTCCAGGACATACTGTTGGAAGTGATATCAGCCTGAGCAGCAATGAACGTCCAGAATTGGAGAAAAGCATGAAAAGTGAGGAATGTGATAGTAAAAAGACAGATTTTTCAAGTTGTTTTGCTTAGGAAAGAAGTAAAGCGATAGTCTCAAGAGGAAACACCTGTGAACGGAGGACTGGAGCGGTTGAGAGAAGAACAAGAACTCCTCCTTTCGCATATGGGAATAATAACTGCTCATAGTGTAGACCGCACACACCTGCTTTGTTCTGATTGATGCTGGGATTGAGTTGAAATCTTGTTCTTTGACTGTTGATGCACTTGAGTCTGTCGGTCATCCTGGCTGTGGGTGGATTGAAATTTTTAAGGCCAGAGAGGTGAAAGGTCACACAGTGGAGGCGGAGCTGGGCATGCCATGCAGGGTGGTGCTGGTGGGCGTGCCACTGATGGCATTGAAAATATGCAGCGAATCAGAAAGAGCGCTCTTGGTTCCACCGTCCACAGCCGAGATCTGATAAAGAGGAAGAGCAAAGCGTGAGGAAGAACAGATCAAGCTGACATTTTAAGTATTATTGTAAAAATGTGGTAAATTACAGTACCATCCAATCTACAGAGAGAGGCCAGCACAAAAAAAAGGAGAAAATGAGTGTTATGGTTATGAAATATTCATATCAGCCTAAGGGAGTTGTGCAGTGGTTCTTATGTCTGCATGTGTTTTAAAGCTCATAGTACATGACAAATAAATTTACTGTCACTTAAAGGGATAGTTCACCGCAAAATGAAAAGTTGCTGTTAGGGCGTACTCACACTATGCTATCCGAACTGTGCCCAGGCCCAAACGGGCCTGGGCACGATTGTGCCTCCTCCTCTCTCTCCCCCGACGGCCCGCACTCACACTGCGTTTAAAGCATCCGTACCCAAGCCCGCTTACGTCATTATAGTGCGACGTACTAAAGATAAACAGGAAGAGCTACGCTGAGCATGCTGAGCACAATGGAGTCCACAGCTTTGTTAAGTTTGTTGGTGATTTTTTTGAGTCGTTTGCTCAGCAGTGGTGCACAACCCAGTCACAGCATAATGTTGAACAGGTCTATTGCCTTTGTGGCTCGGAAATTTTCACGAAATCGTGCTGCTCGTGCGTCGCAGCGAGTGACGTTGCGTCCTCAGTTTTGGGCTCAGGCGCGCTTCGCACTCACACTATAGCGTACCGCGCCTGAGCCCAAGTGAACTGGGCTCAAGCACACCTCTTCCAACCGGGCCAGGGCCGGCCAAACGAACCGTGCCTGAGCCCGATTCAGAGCGCTCACACTTCTCAAACGATCCGGGAAACGGGCCTGAGCACGGTTCGGATAGCATAGTGTGAGTACGGCCTTAGTTTACTTATCCTCAGGTCACCCTGAGGACTTTGTTTTCTTCATAAAAGAAGATTTTTAGCTGAATCTGTGGTCTGATGTGAGATTTGTATAATGCACTACAAGGGTCACCTGTGTTTGCAATTAAAAATATGCATCCATTTCAAACATGTCCAAACCAATCCCGTGCAGTGTGGCCAGATATAGCCGACTTTTTCCAGTCCAAAAGCTGTCTAAAACCCACCCAAAATGACAAAAAACGGCCAAAATATTATATTGTAAATAAATTTAAACTAAATGAATCAAAATGAACCTAGTTACTCTAACTGTCATCATTTTTAAACCATACAGCAGCCAACACCAGCAATCACAGAACCATATCATAACAGGATCACATCGAAACACTGCACCTGTTGTGTAGTTTGCACTACCTATTTGAGTATGTTTTACTTTCGAATTGGGGTATAAATTCGTCCCACGTTATTTTAAATTCTGTTAATTTTACAATACTGTTTGTTTTTTTTTGCTCTATTGTAATTTGTTCATTTTTTAATACACGATTTACACCCTCACAATGAATACATGAATGACTTCTGTCCAAATAACAGTTATTTAAGCAGTCTGGTGAAATTGTCTTCATATTGCAATATATATCGCAGAGAAACAAAATATCGCAATATCCGATTTTTCCAATATCATACAGTCCTACACTGAGGTCTAATGAAGTTTACATTGTTTACAATATTAGTTGCTTTATTCTATAGCCTGAGCCAACAGTTCTAGGTGAGCACACAAGTGTAGTGAGCGAGAGCTTCTAGTCTCTTTATGACGTATGTGCAAGTGCATATACACACTCATATGCAAGTTCAGTCATTCCTGAGAGGTTTAATTCTAGCAGCACCTTGGACAATCACAAGTAAGAACCATTTTTGAAAAAACATGCATTCTTACTCGCGCGCTCATGCATAAGCATACTGGGGATTAAAGCTAAAAATATTGTAAATAATGTTCAATTTCTTGCACAAACTGACGGTTTCAATTCATAAAACCACAGTTTATAATGAGGCATGTCAGGATTTTGCCAAGTACGATGTTTTCTTTGATTAACATCTACTGTATGTTGGTCCTGGAACATCATTTTTGTTTGAAAATGTAATCCATGACTATTCCCTACCCCTAAACCCAACAATAACTGTAAATTATTCCCATTATCAGAGGGGAATAATAGTTGGATAACAATCATGTAGAAAATACACAAACCGAACCACATGCCTAAACTTAACATAAACGTATCCCTTAATTCTGACTGGCTGATTGGAATGTTGTTCCACGATCAACTTAGATGTTAAGTCAGGAACATGTCGTACATGGTGAAATCAGCTTGGCGGTATAATTAGAAACCACAAGATTGTTTTGGACTTGTTTGTATGTTTGTTTTAACCTCAAGAACAGGTGACTATTGACTTGCATTAATTTAAATCAACAATCACCCCTGATTCTACAAATAATGTAATAATAATATTCTACAAACAACACACTTTACATGCCATTTTGCACATAACAAATACACTTTTTACACACACATACACTTATTTAACGACACACTTTACATGCCAATTTGCACGTAACAGCTGCACATATAATGTTGTATTTAGTAATACACCTGTACATACACTTGTCAATTTGTATATTTGCATTTAACACTTCCTTCTATTTTTTGAATATATTTATTATCTGTTTTTTTGTCCTGTCTCTGTAATTCTGTTGCACTGTAGAAGCTCTGTCACCAAAACAAAGTCCTCGTATGGGTGAACATACCTGGCAATAAAGCTCTTTCTGATTCTAAAGCTCTTTCTGATTCTGATTCTAATCTTCTTTAATGTTGTACTGAAGAAAGAAGTAGCCTGAGGGTGAGTAAATGAACTGCAAATTTTCTATTTTGGATGAACGGTTTCTTTGAAAGAAAGACTCAAAGACACTTATTATGCACAGAATTCAGTCACTTAGCATGGGCACTCAACAGAACAGTCACTGAACACATAAACAGATCATACAAAACTGTAACAACGAGATTGCACAAAATCATGTAAAGTAGCCACTATATAAAAACATGTGTTATGAAATAGGAATGTATGTAAACCTATTGTAGGAGACTTCTAAATCACAAATTAGAAATCCAATATCTTAAAGCAGGGGTGTCCAGAGTCGGTCCTGGAGGGTTGATGTCCTACAGATTTTATATCCCACTTGCTTCAACACACCTGCACGGATGTTTCTAGAAAGCCTAGTAAGAGCTTGATTAGCTAGCCCAGGTGTGTCTGAGTTGGGTTGGGAGCTAAACTTTACAGGACACTAGCCCAACAGGACCGAGTTTGGGCACCCCTGTCTTAAAGAGTTAGTTCACTCAAAAATGAAAATTATGGAGAGTAGCGTTAGTTCAGTTGAACACATCAGTCAAGCTTTGGAGAGCGTCATGATGTATAGTGCAGCTTCAAACTGTTTACATCCAAGTGAAGAAGAAAAATGATCTTCATCCTGATTTTAGGAAAAGCCTTAAAGGGATAGTCAATTCTCATCATGTACTCACACTTGACTTGTTCCAAACCTGTTTGCCTTTCTTCGTTCTGTTGAACACAATAGAAGATATTTTAAAGAAAACTAGAAACATGTAACCTTTGACATCCATAGTATTTGCTATTTTCATTCATTTTCCTTCGGCTTAGTCCCTTTATTCATCAAGGATCGCCACAGTGGAATGAATTGCCAACTTATCCAGCATATGTTTTACACAGCGGATGTCCTTCCAGCTGCAACCCAGTACTGGGAAACATCCATACACACTTATTCGAGGCGACTCATTTGAGGCGACTCATTCGAGGCGTCTCATTCGAGGTGACTGTGCTAATTACTGAGCCACTGTGTTGCCATTTGTTATTTACCTACTATGGAAATCAATGGTTACAGGAATCCAGTTTGCATTAAAATACCTTCTTTTGTGCTCAACAGAGGAAAGGAACACAAATATCTGGAACCACTTGAGGCTGAGTAAATAATGATTCAACTTTCGTTTTTGGGCGAATCATCCCTTTAAGGTTTGCCGTGCACGACTGGCACAGCTGTGTGTATGTGTGCTGTCACCTGCTCATGCATGATGTTTGAAAGCTCTCTGGCCAGGTCTCTGTAACTGGCTTTCATCTCGTCGTGATATTCCTGCTGGTCCTCCTTGATCAGTCTTTCGTTTACAGCTAGAGCTTGTCCACATGCTTCAACAAACTGCCTGCATACACAAACATCATATATGCACACACAGAGTAAAAAAACAGGCCTTTCAGTGGAGATTTTTGGAGAGCATCTGGATTGGTGTTTACATACCTGAAGACCTCTTTAAGCTGTTTGACTTTGTTATCTGGGTATTTTTTGGCGCAGGCGTCATCAAGGAAAGCTCTGGCATATGCTAGTGGCCCAGCATTGACCTGAAAAGAACAAACACAAATGTTTTAACACATTTTACTCAGTTTTTACCTGTTATTAATAATTTTTAATTTTTATAGTTTTTTTTTTCTTTTACTTATACCTTTTACTTCTGTTTATGTAAAGCACTTTGAATTACCATTGTGTATGAAATGTGCTATATAAATAAACTTGCCTTGCCTTAGTGTAAATGTGTGTGCAATGTAATGGTAAAAGTGTACTTGGAGGTGTCACGATCACCAGAGATCTAACTTCCAGAGATCGCTAGTAAAAATGAATATCACACAAGAACTACAAATCCACCATGTTCACGGACTACAAACCCAGTCATGCAACACACACACACACACACTCCTGCTCCAAGTCACCATTGATTGCACACACACCACCTGAGGACTGACTGATTACACACACTCTTTAAACCACACAGAAACACTCACTGTTGCGGAGTCTTGTTTGCTTCTAGTGACATTACATCTTGGTTTCCCATGTTTGTACCTTCGCCTTGCTAATCTGTTCATCCTTGCCTGCTGCCAGCCTTCTGACTCCTTGCCTGTTCTGGACTACGATTCTGGACTGTCTGTATGCATCTTTTTACTCCTGTTGACCATTGCCTACTTAACCTTGCTAATAAACCTGCATTTGGATCCACACTTCAGTTGTCAGTGTCACATCCCCGTGTTACAGGAGGGATGGCTGAGTTTTCTTGAGAATTATACCCTAAAATGTCCATACATTGTAAAAAGTAATCACTGAATCTACTCAAGAAAAGCTTGTAAACATTACTGATTTATTTAAATTAGTAGATTTTACTTGACTATTCTGTGCTAAGTCAACTTTTAGGAGTATTTAGTGCCTAAACTAAACATTTTGAGTAAATAGTACTTAAGATAAACTAGTATATTGGACTAAATGCCTGGACACCCTCATGGTGCTATCTGGCACAAACAAATGGCACAAAAATTTAAAGATAAAAAGAATATATCTATATATTTTTTTCTTCTGTGGATTTCAGTGCTTCCCACCAGTTTACCGGCTCCCAACATTCTTCAAAATATCTTTTGTGGTTAACAGGAGGAAAAAACTCCAAAAGACTTGAAACCACTTGAGTAAATGGTGTTTATCATTTTATTTTTGGGTGAACTGCACCTTTAAGTGGTTGGTTTTAGAATGTTTATTCTTCAAAAGAATGCTAAATCAATAGAACTAAACAAATGTTCTGTACTATAAAAAATATTCGAGACTGCATATTGTGACATTTTATCTAAATGGTTTTATAATGGAGTTTTAAGAGATTTTTCTGCTTTGTTGAAAAATGATTTCAACAGCACTAAGCATTGCACAGTGTTCAATGTACTGTTTATTTGTTTATTTGAGCATTGAACAAAAAAGAAAAAAGTTAAAACTGTGTTTTATGGGTTTGCATGTTCTCCCCTTGGTTGTGTGGGTTTCCTCCGGGTGCTCCGGTTTCCCCCACAAGTCCAAAGATATGTGGTATAGGTGAATTGGGTAAGCTAAATTGTCCGTAGTGTATGAGTGTGTATGGATGTTTCCCAGAGATGGGTTGCTGCTGGAAGGGCATCCGCTGCGTAAAACAAATGCTGGATTAGTTGGCGGTTCATTGCGCTGTGGATTTATAAAGAGACTAAGCCGAAAATAAAATAAATGTATCAATGAATGAATGAACGAATGAATGAATGACTGAATGAATGAATTAATTAATTAATGAATGTGTTTTATGGGCAAATGTCCTCATTGTGACTTGTGGTTCTGAAATTGTGTTATGGAACAAATAAATGTTTTAGTGTTCTGCCAATCTGTTGTCTGTCTTGTTTAATTAAATTAGTGTTTTGAGTACAATTTACTTAAGAAATGTAAGGCATCAGTTTTCACACATTTTCTTAGTAAAATGAACAAGCAGTGCAGTTAAGATTACTGTTTTGTTTGAGTTGTGTATACTTGGCTTAACTTACTATTGTAAGTTGGGTTAACTTGTCGAGATGAGTTCAGAGTACTCTGATTTTGTAGTTACATCTACAAAAATATGCGAGTTACCTGTACAAAGTTTTAGTGAGTTTTTTTAACTCAAGAATTATGAATTAATTTTCTTAAGAAATTTGAGGCAATCAGTTTCCACACTTTTTCTAAGTAAATTTAACTCATTACTTTTTACAGTGTATAAATATATAGAGTCATTGCAAATTCATCCTATAAGGAAACATGGATCTATAATGCTCTAACTGGAATCAAAACATGTCAAACAGGAGGTGAAAGTGTGTGTGTGAAATAAATCAGCTAATTCTACTTCAATATATTTTGATCAAATTTATTAATGTGATAAAAAGATAATTTTCAGCAGTAATACCCATAATTCTTCAATAGCTGTTGATCTATTCAAAATTAATAAAAAAGTATATACAGTATATACACAGTAAAACCTGAAATTATCCATACCTTTAAGTGACACATTCTGACTTAAAGTTACTTTTATTCAACCTTCGATTTACTATTTTTTTACCAGAAATGATGCAGGTTTTCATTTTAACAATTTCAACTTTGAGTTATTTGCTAGTTGTATGAATCATTTTGGGCTTGACTGTATATATGCATGTGTGTATTACATTCTGTTTATAATGTAAGGTAATATGTATATAGTAATATTCTTCATACAGTGTCTTCTTTCACACATCATTAAAAGGATTATTTTGAGTCATGTACTGACTCTAAACTTTTTAATATGTAATGTAATACATGCTTGTTGTTGTTTTAATAGTAGTAACTATAGAAAAGAAATATAATCCAAAATAAGATGTTATGCTATTAAAAATAAGATGAGTTTAGCCACTACATACAGTACAGTATTAACACAGAGTAGTTACATTCAAATTTGCAGTACAATTTAGCAATCTAACTTAAATATTAGCACACTGCTTATGCAATATCTTTGTATTGTAATGAGCACAAACATCAGATTAGATGTTCATTAATACTATGAATTTTAATTAAAGAAATACATAAATCAAAATATATGTCATCTGATGCTTTTTAATATGGAAAAAATATAGGCAATACTTCAGTTTAAATAACAACATTTTCTACTGGCTTATTACCTGCTTATTATTAGTTAGTAAGATAGTTGTTGGGTTCAGGTGTTGGGTAGGATTAGGAATGTAAAATATGATCACACTTTATAACTATATCTTAATAATAAGCAGCTAATTAGATGTTTATTGAGCTACAGTAAAATGATTAGTTAATGGTTTGCTAATCACATGAATTGTACTTTAAAATAAATGTGAACAATATTGATATTCTTTTTACATAATTGATATTTCTCACCACTTTCTTACTACATATCAATTTTTCATTAAGCCCACTGAAAAGTGTATTTAATTAATTATTAGCAAAGAATACATCTGCCTGAAACAATTTTTTTCCTTGCAGTTTGTCACAAGTGCTTCATCATGATGCTTAAAAATGTTGCCCAGGTTGTTTTGGGAGCTGAGCAGTGATGTGTTTCTCACACACACACATGCACAGACAGACTCAGGAACAGTTTATTCCCTCAGGCAATCCATCTCATGAACACTTGATCATAATTGAGGAACAAACCCTATTTATACATTACCTGACAAAAGGTTTGTCGCCGCTGCAAGTTTTCAGAACAACAAAAATGAACCTGACTTCTAGTTGATCATTTAGAATCAGAAGTGGCTTATATGAAAGGCAAAGGCCTCTAGATTAAGCTTATTTTACCAAAACTAAAATATAATCATGCCTTGATTTTTACTTATTTAATTAGGACAGTAAGGTCTGACTTAACAGTCAGTCAGTCACTTAACAGAAATAGTGTACAGTATGGAATATAAAGTCATGGTGCTGTGGAAAAAGAATTAATATTGTGTATGACTCCCATGAGTTTGGACGACTGCATCCATACATCTCTGCAATGACTCAGATAACTTATAAATAAAGTCATCTGGAAAGGCAAAAAAAGTGTTCTTGCAGGACTCGCAGAGTTCATCAAGATTATTTGGATTCATCTTTAATGCCTCATCCTCCATCTTACCCCACACATGCTCAATAAAGTTCATGTCTGATGGCTGGGCTGGCCAATCCTTGAGCACCTTGACCGTCTTTGCTTTCAGGTGCTTTGATGTGGAGGCTAAAGTATGAGAACACAAATCTCTTGATACCTCAGGCTGTTGCCTTCTACTCTGCAGATCACTAACACACCCCCATACTGAATGTAACCCCAAACCATGATTTTTCCTTCACCAAACTTGACTGATTTCTGTGAAAATCTTAGGTCCATGTAGGTCCCTTCCGCAGTGTTTGTGAGGATTGGGATGCAGTTCAACAGATGATTAGATGATTCAATGCCACTTTTCCAAATGATCTACTAGAAGTCAGGTTATTATTTGTTGCTTTTACAACTGGGATCGACGACAAGACTGTTGTCAGGTAGTGTGTACAAATACATCTATTTATGTACCAACACGCATAGTTAACATTTTATTTTGCACATAATGTAGCTATACAATATTGTACTGTATATAGTAATATACTGTACATACATTTGTCAAAATAGCATATTTCTATTTATTTATTTTATTTATTTATTTATTTTTTATTCCTTTATTATCTTTGTCCTGTTACTGTAATTCTGCGGATAGTTCTGCCACGAAAACAAATCTTTCTGATTCTGATACACACCTGTACACTGATGCTCCCCTGAAGCTTGAGCTGCAGGCGAATCATATCGACCTCACTGGTTGCACAGAGCGCTCTGAGTTCTGCAACTTTCCCGCTCATCTCATCTATCGCCACCTCGATGGGGCTCAGGTCTGTGTGGTGCTGATACATCACTGCTATGCGCTTCTTCACATACGGGAAACAGTGTGTGGCTGAAACACAGAGAAGCGCGCATAAACTTAAATGGATGCAACGGCGTATTCAGAGATGAAACGGCTAGAAGTGCAAACACATTAAGGTCTGAAATCTACTCATGTTTGTGCAGTAATCAAGATTCGTGAAACTGTGAAAAAAAGTGCCTCAAAGAGGGTCATTCTGCCTCAATGACCCGATCTGACCTGAAAAGGATCAGATTAGGGTTCAACTTTGAAACTTCCTGGTTGCTTTTATAACATTAGACTTGAGACCCAAGGCTGAAGAACAGGGTGTACGGTGTTAATACAGGAAGTGTACACGCCAGAGTGTGATCATTATTAAAGATTTAGTGTTCCAGGAAAAGCTGGGTAAATAAATGCATTATGCTGTGAGGAGCTCAAAGACATTCATTCAGCAAATCGGTCTCTGTCTGCAGGTGCACTTACAATAAAAAAACTATTAATTATGAATGCTACAGATTAAGGAACAACATGTACACTACTGGTCAAAAGTTTGGGGTCATGGAAATTTCACTTCGATTGATTGATTCATTCATTAACTGATTCCATGCAAAATTTATTTAACCCAAATTACATCAAAACCCAAAGACATTTCAATCTAGATTTACACTGAAAAATGACTTTTGCTGCTTGTTCGACCTGCTTATTTAAAACGAGTTAAAACAACACTACTCTTATTTTCTTGGGGACAACTTAATTGTTTTATGTTCAATCCACTTAAATTTGTAAAATCGATACCCCAGCTTAATACCCCGGTTTAAAGAGACCGCAGGGGAGGGGGGTGTTGGTAGTTGAATTGATATATTTCATTATATATTCATTCATTCATTCATTTTCTTTCCGGCTTAGTCCCTTTATTAATCTGGTTTCACCACAGTGGAATGAACCACCAACTACACATGTATTTTACGCAACCGATGCCCTTCCAGTCGCAACCCATCACTGGGAAACATCCATACACACTCATTCACACACACACTCATATAGTCAATTTTAGCATACCCAATTCACCTGTACCACATGTGTTTAGGCTTGTGGGGGAAAACAGAGCACCCTCTCGGCCCTTAACCATCATGGCCTCCCAATCATCCCCATCCACTGAATTGACTGTACAACTATTTCTCCTTTCCACCAATAGCTGGTGTATGGTGAGCGCACTGGTGCCACTGCCCTGAGGCTGCAGTCGCATCATCCAAGTGGATGCTGCACACTGGTGGTGGTGTGGAGAGACCCCAGTCATGATTGTGAAGCGCTTTGGGTGTATGGCCATACATTATAAATGCGCTATATAAATACACATTACATTACACCCGGAGGAAACCCACGCGAACACAGAGAGAACATGCAAACTCCACACAGAAATGCCAACTGGCCCAGCCAAGGCTTGAACCAGCGACCTTCTTGCTGTGAGGCGAACGTGTTTCCCACTGCGCCACTACGCTGCCCATTATATATTCATATATAAAAAAAAGAAAAATAAATGAAGTTCATTTGTAATTTTTTTTGAAAATCTGAGGAACTCGCATTGCTTTAGTGCTACCATAATCAAAAGTAGAATTAAGACAGAATTTTTATAAATTAATGAATCCAAAATAAGGATTTGCAGAGATACTAGTAGTCTTATTTTATTTTATTTCATTTATACAAAGTGCAAAAAAGTGCCCAGTGCGTGTTAAAATCAACAAATGTTTTGGGTCACATATTGTAATACTGAAAGTAAACAGGTGGAAATATGATTGATTGGGTTGACGGTGAATATCTTTATGCTACACGTGCAATATTTACGCAACATGTGAAGTTGGTGATAGTGATCACTCACTAGTGAGCACCGTCCTGCGTTTACACTGCTCCTCGACTCCACCGTGCCTCTTGCCTGACTCTGTGAACGGTGTTTCAAACACAAATCGGCGAATGTTGTGGCTCCTCTCGAAGTCAGTCTTCCTCTCTTCGAGCTCTTTTTCCTCTAGATACGGAGTCACATGCGTCACTTGGATGTAGGCGAACTTTGCCTCCAGATCTTTAGGGTTTACCTAGGAGAGAGATGAAATGTCAAAAAAAAAAACTGCTGATAAAAGATGAATAAACAAAACTGGGATTTAGGTGAGACTGGAAACCCTGTATGTCAGGAGCCCTGTTGTCAGATCATTTGTATGGTGTAATACTCTGTTTGTGTATACACTGTTAAAATGAGCCTGGGATTAAGTAATTAATCTTAATATAGTGTGTGTTTTTATGACCACTACATATTGTATACTGTATATTCAGCCAAACCAAGAATAATAGATAGCAAAAAGCAAAAAGAGCAGATGGTTTATTATAGTTTATATGGTAGATAATAAATACGCTCAGAAGACTTGTTTGGAACACAGATGAAGTAATTTTCAGAGAAATCCGAGAGATGGAAGCCCTTTCACCCCAAACTCTTTAAACCATCCATAAAGAGACTAAACAAGTGGTTTAAGCTGAGACTTTTAAAAAGGCAATCACTTTTACGGTAAAAAGATTTAACATCAGATTTTATTCATTTTGAAACACTTATCAGTGAACACAAACAAAAGTTCAAACAAGCCTGATTAACACACAAAAGCTTTTCCAATTCGGACAGTTTTGAATGCTGTAAACATGGATAGTGTGTACTCAAAATGTCGATTAAAAACAAAATCAGAATGTTTTAACTGATTGTGTCTTTTTAGAGGAATTAGACTAAACACTTTCATTCACTCTGTTTATTTTTTATATCTTTTTACGGATGTTTAAAGCATCAGCTTTGTTTGAACAGACTCAGTAAGCAAGCTTGGTGTTTAAAAGAACTCTAACAGACATATAGAATAAACATGTCATGAAACAGACAAGTATTAATGACTACACATGTGAAGTCTGTATTATCTGATAACTAGTTTTGGGCTATTCTTAAATGTCTATTAGATTTTCACTGACCACCCATATTTAGCTTTAACCCAGACACCTATGTGTATGTTAATGGCTATACTTACATGCCTTTTAGTCATTTATTAAACTTTAAATTGCTTTAAGAGGGGGACTTTCAGTGGAGGGACAGAAATCTCATTAAAAGTATCTTCATTTGGGTTGAGAAGATGAACAATTTTTTTGTAATTTTTTAATGCAATTTGACGGTTTCATGTACATTAAGCTAAACTAGCAGGGCTGAGAGGGGCACAAACTAATATAGGGTCAGTTCTTGCACGCTTTGTATGTTAGCATAACAATTAACCTTGCAATGTCATGTCATGTCAATTTGTATCTTTATTAAATACCGGTACCTTGAATGATGTTGACTGTTACATTGTTGGTATTTATGCACCAAGTGGCTTTCTTTTGTTATGAGGGTTTTTGTGACGAGAGCTCATTGCATCACAGAATGGTATTGTCAACAAGCACTCAATTATAAAAAGCATCATAATGTGCATTATTTAAATGATTTTTAATATTTGAACATTGCAGAATCTAAACTATATGTCTAAGGATGAACAATTTGACATTTATATTTTGACATATTAAGCAATGCAGGTTGAAGTTAAATTATATTTAATAATGAAGATTATATATATTTTTTCTCTCATGTGGTTCTAAACCGTGTGCATTTCTTTCTTCAACGAAACTGAACAGAACGAAAACATTACGTTCTACACAAGAAAGCCATACAGTTTTGAAACAAATACTTTTTTTTGTGAACTGCCCCTTTAACTTTTAAACATGTCATTTTTATCTGTATATTTGTGCTCAGATTATTCACAGTTGCCTGAGCTTTCACCTATTGACAGAATGCTGATAAAACATGAGTGTGCATTTGCTCACCCTGCCGGAGTCCTGAATCATTTTGACGTTTTCTTGACCAAATTTGTCTGAGTAAAGCTTGAGGAGACGCTGGGAGATCTCGGAGAGAGGGGTGAATTTCGGTTCTTTATAAATATATTCCTTTCCGTCCTCATCTTCAAAGAAGCCCTGAAACACAAACAACGACTCAATCACAATCTGTTTGTGACATGCATACACTTCTTTTTACAATCCAACAAAAGCGAGTTTCAGTAGCTTTGTTTCCATCCACCTATTTTTATTGTTTATTGAAATAAAATTATTTATTTTTGAAATATTGCATAAAAGGTTGCTTAATGGAAATGGTAAGATGCACATTAATTCTGAAAATACTAAATAAAAACACTTATGCACACAACTGAGTAGGATAAATATTTTATCTGATAAAAAAAACTGCTCTAATAATCTGCGGTGTAAACACTTTAACCAAATAAATTCTAGCATGCACATTAATAAATCAATAAATGTGATGATTAAAATAAATGAGCAATGGGAAGGGATGAATGGACAAACCAGTGGACTGACCACATTATAAAATATCTGAAATGTTGTTTTGGTCATTCTAAAATCCATCACCCAAAGTTCATCATTAAAATGCTTCATTATTATTAGTCTTAAGTGTCTGCGCTTCCAAAGACTGTGTCATGCCTCCAAAAGCCACCTCATGTTCATTCACGTGCTATCATCTTCTGATGTGAAAGGAATTTACTATATTTGTGTAAGAGAAACATTTCAAAGTGGCTTCTCCAAATGAAGCAAATTTTTTAAATTTGACTCCAGTTTATGAGGAAGTGACAATTTTGTTCTCTTTAACTCATTAGATGGAAAGTGTGCTTCATTCACAAATGTTTTATGCAATATTCCAGTTGCACGCACAAATACCCTCACCGGCCACTTTATTAGGTACACCTTACTAGTACCAGCTTAAAGGGCCATGAAACACCAAAACACATTTTTTGAGCTGTTGACAGTCATATATGTGTCCCACGCTGCTATAAACACTATTAGGACACATATAATTGACTAAAAAGTGAAAATTGGTTGTTTTTGCATTATTTCGAGCAAATTCGTTCTTCCGGTTTGAAACGAATTTTTGAAGCTGCGTCACGCCGATGAGATCCATGCGTATATTCCAGCGTGGAGAGTGGACGTCTGTCCCGGCCAGCACGTTCTGACGTCTCTGAGTGTTCGGCATTAATTCATGAGATAGACTTGGTTCAAACCAACCAGAGCGCTCTATTGTGTACGCAGCGCAACTTCATTAATATTCATGATCGCTTCGAATATTGTACCTTACAGCAGTTGCGGAAGACGCATCAAGCGCGAGTGATTTACATGTTAAGTCAATGCAAAAGGCGCGAATAGGCATCCTGCAACGCGATACGCGCGAACGGCGCCGCGCGTTTGACGCGCTTAACGCCGCAATTCGCGCAAATCGCTTCAGTTTGAAAATGAAATGAAAATGAGCTTCAGTGGACGTTCGCGCCGCGTTAACCAATCAGGAGCTTGCTCTTGTGGGGGTGTGATTATGACGTAGCGCCTGTTGTTGTTGGTGTCCTGAGGGAAAACTCGGCTCGGTCAGAAGCACCGCTGAAAGCTTCCATCATCCAGGTACAGTTTCTGGAGGAGTTTATGAGCTCACAGAGCTCCGTGCACCTCTGAAATAATCTAATGGACTATCAGCCTTCATCAGTAGACTATCAGTGGAATATCAGCCTTCATAAAGCACATAAAACAGTTATTCTCTCTATAAAACACCTGTTAGCCATTTAGCAATAAAGCTACAGTCACCAAGCCATAGACAGAAGCCCTGCCCATCACGCGAATCCGAAAATAAAGAGAAAGTGCCGTTAAACAAAGTCGACAAATTAATAATTTGGCAAATAATTCGATTACTGATGTCCATGTATACACAGTCTGTGTGAAAATGAGCGCGTGCACAAATGGAAACTCCCATTTTTATGCAAAAACTTCCCTCTTTCCCCTTCCCCGACACTCCTACCTAAACAGAGCTGGACACGCCCACTTTACTGAGCTTTTCCAAACTAGAGGTGTGAAAACACCACGCTGAGACTGGGGGGTTTCGTGGCCCTTTAATCCCTCTAGGCATAGATTCAACAAGGTACTGGAAATATTCCTCAGATATTTTGGCCCATATTGACATGATAGCATCACAAAGTTCCTGCAGATTTGTCAGCTGCACATCAATGATGTGAATCTCCCATTCCATCACATCCCAAAGGTGCTCTATTGGATTGAGATCTGGTGACTGTGGAGGTCATTTGAGCACAGTGATAATTCGCACTTTATGACATGGTTATCCTGCTGGAAGTAGCCATCAGATGATGGGTACACTATGGTAATAAAGGGTTGGACATGGTCAGCAACAATACTCAGACAGGCTGTGGCATTGACACGAAGCTCATTTGGTATTAATGGACCCAAAGTGTGCCAAGAAAATATCCCACACACCATTACACCAACACCACCAGTCTGAATCGTTGATATAAAACCAGGACGCATCCATGCTTTCATGTTATTGAGACCAAGTTCTGACCCTACCATACAAATGTCGCAGCAGAAACTGAGACTCATCAGACCAGGCAACGGTTTTCCAATCTTCTATTGTCCAATTTGGGTGACCCTGTGTGAATTGTAGCCTCAGTTTCCTGTTCTTAGCTGACAGGAGTGGCACCCGGTGTGGTTTTCTGCTGCTGTAGCCCATCAGCCTCAATGTTTGACATGTAGTGAGTTAAGAGATGCTCTTCTGCATACCTCAGTTTTAACGAGCTGTTATTTGAGTGACGGTTGCCTTTCAGCTGGAACCAGACTGGCCGTTCTCCTCTGACCTCTGGCATCAACAAGGCATTTACTGCCGCTCACTGGATATTTTCTCTTTTTCAGATCATTCTCTGTAAACCCTAGAGGTGGTTGTGTGTGAAAATCCCAGTAAATCAGCAGTTTCTGAAACACTCAGACCAGCTTGTTGGGCACCAACAACCATGCCACGTTCCAAGTCACTTAAATCACCTTTCATCCCCATTCTGATGCTTGGTTTGAACTGCAGCAGATCGTCTTGACCATGTCTACATTCCTAAATGCATTACATTGCTGCCATGTGATTGGCCGATTAGAAATTTGGTTTAATGAGCAGTTGGACAGGTGTATCTAATAAAGTAGCCAGTGAGTGTATAATTTGCATCTTTGGATGGAAACAAAGCCAGTCTCACAATCAACAAACCTTTTATCACACAAGTGGAAATGAAAAGTTATGACCAGGGCCAGACAGAATCTGTAGCCTTTTTTAGCTATGTACACTCAGAAGTTTGTAAAAATAATAATAATAATAATGTTGTTGAGAGTTTACTAACTTAAACATGAAATAAAAAATAATAACTTTATAACTTTTGTTTAAGGTTTACAATGCTTTAATTCTCTCATAATTTATTCACTAAAAAAACATAAAATATTGCTTTACAAACTTTGATGTAATTAAATCATATACACATTTGCATATTATTCAATAACATTACTGAAGAAATAGAACTACTGAATTAATAATATAAAAACTGAATAAATAATTTAAACACATTTACATTAGCAAATGAATACACTCGATGGGCTCTAAAACAAAAAAAAATAGCTGGATTTTTTGTACGCGCAGATTCCGTGTGGGCCAAGTTAAGACTGACGGACACACTTTAACATTGAACTGTCTTAAAAACCTCCAACATATTTATTATTTCAAAGCAAACCTGATAACACCCCATGACTCAGATCATCAACATCTAGTCTCCTGCACTTTGCAGAATTCATGCTATCTGTAAATAATCAGCACTATCTTTTTATTCTCTGTAGTCTGACATGGACAGTTTTGAGACATCAGCACTTACACAGAGCTTTCAGTGTGTTTTTTGGTAGAAGCCATAAAATCACACGACTTCTGCGAGGTTAATGGGCACAGCGTATAGCCAAAAAGCTCGCTAATGTTGCCTAGCTCATTTTTTTATGGCCCAAACCCATTTAAAAATGGCTTCCATAGTAAACAAAGTGTCAGCGTGCTGCCTGGCTCAACCCGGCATAAAGAAATGACAGGATGTACAGATGAGAGGATGTGTTATTGATGAAGGACGCCAGCAGCACACAGAAAAAAAGGCCTCCTCCTCTTCTAAACCAAAAGCATTATGCAAGCAGACAAACAAGCCGTAGTTTGGTGACTATTATGGCTTGACAATGAGTAAGACACACACACACACACACACACACACACACACACATTTCACAACAACACTTACCGCAGCCTTAGGACAGAAAAAAAAGAACAGAAAAGATTGATTACTGAGACCCACAACGCCTTAGACATGCTTTAAACAAGACTCTGTCAAGACTGCTGTCATGCAGGGTATATTATTATCATGCATACAGGATCTTTAAAGAGGTCACATCATATTTTTATTATCTGATTATTCTCTCAGAACTCTAATTATGTGTATTTTTCACCTATAAAAGTCCTAATTTAGTTGTATGTGACCATTTTGGAGTTTTACAGTGATGGGTTGCAGCTGGAAGGGCATCCGCTGCGTAAAACATATGCTGGACAAGTTGGCGGTTCGTTCCGCTGTGGCAACCCCTGATAAATAAAGGGACTGAGCCGAAAAGAAAATGAATGATCATTTTGGACCCAAGGTTTCTGATAACATAAGTTTCTGTGTGAACACACATATACTCACATACACGTATGTGAATTTGTGATGATCGTAAGCATATTAAAATATGTAAATTAATAAAACAGTAATATTTTAAATATATATATTTAATCCTCTTGCAAAATTACTGCTTTCCCACATTCATACACAAAACGTTTCGTGAGAGATAATACAAGATGGGAGGGAAGTTTATTAGTGCGTTTGCAAGAAATGAAAATAATTTTGTGAGAGAACATTCTTATGCTTTTGTTAATAGTGGTCCGATCTGGAGTTTTGGGGCCATATACTGGTTTCTGGAAGCAGTAGCTGCCAATACTGATTCAGATCACCGATCATGAGGTCAATTTGAAGCTTTCATTTGATAATAGAGCATTATTTATAGAAATTTTTCAACTAGATATGAATAGTTTTGCATTAAATTGAAATCCCACTACAAATTCTGGGTCTTTTACATCATACAAATGCACTACCTGACAAAAGTCTTGTCATCGATCTTAGCTGTAAGAGCAACAAATAATAACTTGACTTCTAGTTGATCATTTAGAAAAGTGGCAGAAGGTAGATTTTCTGATGAATCATCTGTTGAACTGCATCCTAGTCATATACTACAAATACTACAAAAGACCTATTGGCACCAGCATGGACCCAATATTCTCACAGTCAAGTTTGCTGAGGGAAAACTTATGGTTTGGTGTTACATGAAGGGCAGAGGGAGATCTGCAGAGTGGATGGCAACATCACTTTCTGAGGTATCAAGACATTTGTGATGGCCATTACATTACAAACCACAGAAGAGGGCAAATTCTTCAGCAGAACAGCGCTCCTTCTCATACTTCAGCCTCCACATCAAAGTTCCTGAAAGCAAAGAAGGTCAAGGTGCTCCAGGATTGGCCAGCTCAATCACCAGACATGAACATTATTGAGCATGTCTGGGGTAAGATGAAGGAGGAGGCATTGAAGATGAATCCAAAGAATCTTGATTAATTCTGGGAGCGCAGCAAGAACACTTTCTTTGTTATTCCAGATGACTTTATCAATAAGTTATTGCAGAGATGTATACGGATGCGGTTTTCCAAGCTTATGGGAGTCATACACAATATTAATTCTTTTTCCACTGCACCACGAGTTTATATTCTATACTGTACATTATTTCTGCTAAGTGACAAGACTTTTGTCTAAGCAAAGTCAGACCTTACTGTCCTAATTAAATAACAAAAAATAAAAAAAAATATATTTTATTTTAGTAAAATAAGCGTAATCTAGAGGTTTTTGATAGGCGACAAGTCTTTTGTCAGGTAGTGTATAAATGTGGATGATTTCAGAAATCTAAATTTTTAAATGAGGTGCAGCACAGCTTCAATTGATGATCTTTATATTTTGACGTATGGAGAAAGTTCCAGATGCATGAAAGTCTTAGGATGTTTTTACAGAACAAGATCTATTTTGATACCTCATGATATGACCCCTTTAAGAAAATGCAGTTATATTGTTGTTAAAGTGCATTCCATTCCAACGCCTTGTGTTAGCTGTACTGTTAGAAACCGCTCTGTTTTCTTACCTGGCCAAAAAATGCCACTCTGAAGAAGGTGCCGAGTAGCCTCTTCCCAGAATGCATCACTTCCATCACTTTAGTGTAGGCCCGATGTAATGTGTCATACAGGTGGGCCAGTTTCTATTTAACAGAACAAAACTACATTCATACAGTACATTTGCATATCTATTTCTAGTAAGTTCTACAGCTGCATTTACATAAATGTGTATATGTGTATGTGTCTGCGTACCTCAAAGTCTCTGCGTTGTTCGTAAATAGGGATGATGAGCTTGTAGATATCTGAAATAAGTTCATAGCGCTCTGCTTTCCATAAACCATCAGCACAAGCTTCCAACAACTCCATCAGCACCTCCTGCAGAGAGATAAGAATATAAATCTTAACACATTCACATCCTCATGTACTGCAATCCCATCTTCTCACAAAAAAACTTCTGCTGATCTAAGAACTGTCAATAATCCAAAACTGATTCTAATTGGAGTGATTTGCTAAAGTGAACAACGTTGATAGTTTATGAAGTGTCTTTGTGAGGTTTTTCTATTCAAACTTTTGCAAATTACTATTTATATCCCATTTGGGACCAATTTCTTGTTGCAATGAGATTTAGTTTATTGTGTTAACAATCACTAAGCAGCAATGATTCTTTACTGATTTGGTTAATCTCTTTGTTTACTGTGCTCTTGGTTATTATATACTGTACCATGTTTAGGCCATGCTAGGCCATGCATTTACACTAGTGCTTTTTGTTTTGAAATATTCATTTATTCATTCATTCATTTTCTTTTCGGCTTAGTCCCTTTATTAATTCGGGGTCGCCACAGCGGAATGAACCGCCAACTTATCCAGCCGCAACCCATCTCTGGGAAACATCCATACACTCCCATTCACCTGTACCGCATATCTTTGGACTGTGGGGGGAAACTGGAGCACCCAGAGGAAACCCAGGCGAACAAGGGGAGAACATGCAAACTCCACACATAAATGACAACTGACCCAGCTGAGGCTCGAACCAGTGACCTTCTTGCTGTGAGGCGACAGCACTACCTACTGCGCCACCATGTCACCTTGTTTTGAAACAGTGTTTTAGAATGAAAACCTCTCTTCGGCTTTACTGGCATTTTCATTCATTCATTCATTCATTCATTCATTCATTTTCCTTCAGCTTGATCCCTTATTTATCAGAGGTCGCCACAGTGGAATGAACCACCAACTATTCCTGCATGTTTTACACAGCGGATTCCCTTCTGGCTGCAACCCAGTACTGGGAAACACCAATACACCCACTCTAACATTCACACGTGCACTCATACACTATGGCTAATTTAGTTTATTTAATTCACCTATAGTGCATATCTTTGGACTTGTAGGAGAAATCGGAGCTCCTGCAGGAAACTCACGCCAACACATGGAGAACATGCAAACTCTACACAGAAATGCCAACTGGCCAGGACTCGAACAAGCAGCCTTCTTGCAGTGAGGCGACAGTGCTAACCACTGAGCCACCGTTTAAAGTAAAAATACTCCTTTGAGAAAAACTAATGCTCTTAATTAAACTTTTTCCTAAAAATTATTAATTAAAATTATATCATTTACACTCACTGGGCATATGCATATCTTGCTGGCACCCGAACTTGTAGTCTACCACTTTTGTAATGGTCATACGAGAAAGGCTTGACGAATCATGGAATGGTACACAATAGTCCAGATGAGAACAACTTTGGACAGCCACACAACAGTTTCCAAAAGTTTGCATTTTAGCGCATCTATGCCAAAATGTAACACTGTTTTCACAGGTTGAAGATGCTGAAGTAGTGTAATGTATCAAAACTTACTATGCTTTTCCAAACAGAAACACATGGCGCCACGGTGGCGTAGTGGGTAGCACAATCATCTCACAGCAAGAAGGCATACCTGTCAACACTGGGTTGTGAAAATAAGTGATATGACCACCGTAACAAGGGATCCCTACGCTTCAAATCTCGTGTACAGAATCCGTTTAGGAAACAGCGTCTATTTATCACTATAAGGCACGTCAACTGACAGTCACGAACCCCTATATGACTGTTTTGGGGTGCATAGGAGGAACGACGGCACCTGTAATAAAAAGTAAAGGGAATCGCGCCATTTATATACTTATTTCAAAGTGTTTTCAAGCCTAAATAAAACGAAAGCACAGAACTGTCTCACATTTAAGAGCAAGGGACGGCCCCTGATAATTTGGCGGTATGGGTTGCGTATAGGGAGGATCGACTCTTTAATGTTTATTGCCATCCTTCAGGAAAAGACTGAAAATACGGGAGAAATAAAGGAAAACGGGAGGATTGACAGGTATGAGAAGGTCACTGATTCGAGCCTCGGCTGGATCAGTTGGCATTTCTGTGTGGAGTTTGCATGTTCTCCCCATAGTTGCGTGGGTTTCCTACAGGTGCTCTGGTTTCCCCCACAAGTCCAAAGACATATGGTATGGGTGAATTGGGTATGCTAAATTATCCGTATTGTATGTGTGTGAATGAGTGTGCCAATCCTGTATGTCTATGGATGTTTCCCAGAGATGGGTTGCAGCTGGAAGGGTCCACTGCATAAAACATATGTTGGAGGACTCCCAGAGTTCATCAAGATTCTTTGGATGCCTCCTCCTCCATCTTACCCCAGACATGCTCAATAATGTTCATGTCTGGTGACTGGGCTGGCCAATCCTGTATGTGTATGGATGTTTCCCAGAGATGGGTTGCAGCTGGAAGGGCATCCGCTGCTTAAAACGTATGCTGGATAAGTTGGCGGTTCATTCTGCTGTGGCGACACCAGATTAATAAAGGGACTAAGCCGATAAGAAAATGAATGAATGAAGGAAAATAGAAACACACTAGTGTAGATGATGCCTGAGTTAACTTTTTGCTTCCAAACACATACACTTCAGTTTACAGGAAACAAAGTACAGTGTGTCTCTATCAATTATTGTTAACAGATCTTGCTAGCAAACAATAGCAATCAAGAACAAGCCCATAATAAACATAGACCCAAATACTTAATTCTAAATAAATAAAGGGGCCGCACAGTGGCTAAAAATGGCCCAAAACAATCCCATGTTAAAGCAAAAACATGAAAATACTTCATATGGGAAGAACAAAATAACGCACCTGTGGAGATTAATAACTCTATAAACTGAATCCCAAAGCCAAAGTCTAAAATTGATATTATGATAAGAATATATGGCAATTAAAGACAGTAAAATGACTGCTTTGATGGTGGTTTAGTTCAAACTGCTGAACGCAAATGTTCAGCAATATTACTCTGGTCAAAATGAAGTGCGCTGAAAAGCCAATTTCTTCTTTCCAACAAGTCCTCAGTTACTCAAAATGAAGTCTGGACTAACTCCAACAGCAGAGACGATCTCTTATCACAAGTGTGCGCACCGAACAACATGTAAATGCTAGTTCATTAAAGCACAAACTGATTATTCACAGTGATGAGGGCTAATCAAGGCTCATTATCTGGACTTCCTTTACAAACACACCCACTGCAAAGGGATAATTGAGACTGATTAGATAAGAAATCTGAGAACATTTTCTGCTGTGTGTTATGACTGACGTTTTAAAGGAGAGTTTTGAATTCAATCCAGTGGAGAGTCACTATAAAACAGTGGCAGGATTAAGGGGCTGTAACTCATAAATGTCTATATAGTATATGGATGTAAGCGAGGATAAACCTCATTGAAGTGAACGTCCTGCATGCCCACGTCCTCCATCATGGCTGCCTCCTCATCGATGTTAGGTGTGATCACACGAAATGCACAGCAGCCCTGCCGGAACATTCCTGCCATAGACATAAAATAGCAGGCAGACCAAATGAATTAAAGAAGGTGCAATAATCTGCAAAACAAACGTATTAAAAACCTGATATGCAGACTCATTACAGAGGGGAATCCACATCCACACGGGAATCTGTAAATACTGTATGATATGAGAGTGTTTATGTCATTTTTCTGACCCTGCATTATTAGCACTGTTATCACATACTGAGATTACCTCCTGTAAAAAAAAAAAAAAGCTGTAAAGAACTCTCGATTGCAAAATATGGTTGAACCTTGAACATGAAGGCTTTATAACGTGTCTGTGTATTTGTGCGTGATTTTAAGCATAGAGAAAAATGTTAAATCACCTTTAACCTGAATATTATAAACATGTGTTTAGCTGTGAAACACTGTACTCAAGTTTTATAATAAAAACAAGATTTCCAGTAGAGTATGAGTTCAAGCTAATCAACAATTAGTCGCAAAATCAAACCTTTCCTACCACATTTAAGCACTTTTTTTTTTTTTTTTATAAACTGTATCTAATCAGCAACTTCTTATTAATGAATGTGATAAAAGGAATGCTGTCACATTTTGCTGAGTTTCTGCTTATGTATTAATTAAAAAAAGGTTTAAATTATACTCCATACACTACCTGACAAAAGTCTCGTCGCCTATCCAAGTTTTAGGAAAAAACAAATAATAACTTGACTTCTAGTTGATCATTTGGTATCAAAAGTGGCTTATATGAAAGGCAAAGGCCTCTAGATTAGACTTAATTTGACAAAAAAAAAAAAAGTATGATCATGCTTTGATTTTATTTATTTAATTAGGAGAGTGTCAGCGCCATGGTGGCCTAGTGGGCCTAGTAGCATGTTCGCCTCACAGCAAGAAAGTCGCTGGTTTGATCCCCGGCTGGGCCAGTTGGCATTTCTGTGTGGAGTTTGCATGTTCTCCCCGTGGTTGCGTGGGTTTCCTCCGGGTGCTCCGGTTTCCCCCACAGTTCAAAGACATGCGGTACAGGTGAATGTATAGATGTGTTTCCCAGAGATGGGTTGTAGCTGGAAGGGCATCCGCTGCGTAAAACAAATGCTGGATAAGTTGGCGGTTCATTCCGCTGTGGCGACCCCGGATTAATAAAGGGACTAAGCCGAAAAGGAAAATGAATTAGGAGAGTAAGGTTTAAGTTTACTTAGACAAAACTCACTTAACAAAAATAATGTACAGTATAGAATATAAAGTCATGGTGCAGTGGAAAAAGAATTTGTCCTCCATGAGCTTGGAGGACCGCATCCATACAGTACATCTCTGCAATGACTCAAATAACTTATTAATAAAGTCATCTGGAATGGCAAAGAAAGCATTCTTGCAGGACTCCCAGGGTTCATCAAGATTATTTGGCTACATCTTCAATGCCTCCTCCTTCATCTTACCCCAGGCATGTTCAACAATGTTCATATGTCTAGTGACTGGGCTGGCCAACCCTGGAGCACCTTGACCTTTTTTTGCTTTCAGGAGGCTGAAGTATGAGAAGGAGTGCTGTCCTGCTGAATAATATGCCCTCTTCTGTGGTTTGTAACATAATGGGCAGCACAAATCTTGATACCTGAGGCTGTCGTTGTTGTCATCCACTCAGCAGATCTCTCGCAAGCATCCATACTGAATATAACCACAAACCGTGATTTTTCCTTTACCAAATTTGACTGATTTCTTGAGAATCTTGGGTCCATGCAGGCTCTAATAGGTCAGTATTTGTGATGATTGGGATGCAGTTCAACAAATAATTCATTGGAAAAATCTACCTTCTGCCACTTTTCCAAATTATCAACTAGCAGTCAAGTTATTATTTGACAACTGGGATCGACGACAAGATTTTTGTGGTGTAGTGTATATATGGTTATATATGTACAGTATATACATAAGACTCATTCCAGAAATGCATGTGCATTTTGAGCATTTTCCATAGATTTTCTTTGAACTGGAATGAAATTCAAAAAATATATAATTTACTGCAAGCTGAATTCACTATTAATGTAAAATAATGCAAATCGCTTAAATGTGGTAGTGAGAAAGATTGAGTCAGTTATTGTTGTTTAACTTTGCAACTCATTATTGAAACGTTTTAAACCACTAACAGAATTTGACATTTTTTACTATTTTGTGCTTTAGATCAAGATGCTAAGCACTAAGCACATTTACTGAATTATCACAGTAAAAGAGTTAAAAGTATCATCAATCTACTATTAAATTGTCTCAAATATTTTGCTCAAATAATTTTACAAATTAAGAAGAGAATAATGACAAGCCCCAATGCCTTCCACCAGAGGATGTGAAATCACTTGGAGCAAGTCACATGCTTTTACTATCAGTGCTTTAAAGATTGTTATGCATTTTTATAACCTGACCAGAACGTGACCATGAAAGACACAAAATCATTATTTTTTATTGCTGACATGATAAAGAATACAGAAAACATGTTTTGTGGAATTGTTTGTACAACCTATTAGAAGAGACAAATAAAAAGATACAAACTAGACTTAATTATCTTATGTTGATTATGAACTTCTTATGATGATAATTGAAACAAGGCAGAAACTGTCAAAAATAGGTAGAACGGAGCGTTTTTAAGTTAACATTAATATGTTAATAAGTAAATTATAATTAAAATATAATTTACAAAATTTATGTTACTATTCAAAACAGTTTCATTAACTTTTTAATCAAAAATAATTTATAAGAGGTTTATCTATATGTACTGTATATATAGTACACCGAGAAAAATATACTTTAAACCAACTTTAAAAAAATGACTGTAGATTGTTACAACTAAAATGTTTAGTTTTTCTCAAAGTATAATTTAGCTTTGGTTAAACCTTTAATTTTTAATCTAGGACAAAAGCATATTGTAAATTAATTGTGGTTAAGAAAAAAAAAACATTCACACAAAGTGATAATATCGTTGACAATAGAGACCGCAGATACATTTTGTTTAAACTTTGGTACAACTTTTTGTTTGGAAAAACTATTCACTCTTACATCAAAGTATAATTTTGCTTAGGACCAACCTAAAAATGTTTCCTCAAAGTATAGTTCTGACTTGGTTGAAACTAAAAAGTGACATTTACTATTAATCAAAACTTATTCTGTCCAAGGGGAAAAATACAGTCACTCAAAGGTAAAACATTTTATCTAAGAAATAATTTAATTAAATTTAATTTTATTATTTATTCTGTAAAAAAAAAAACATGTTTTACTATAAAATCTAAATAAAGTTGTACGTTGGGCTAAACTATAGTAAATAAATCTAATATTAGGCTATGTTATTTTATTTTCAAGATCTGCTTCAGTATGGCTATACATGTCATGCAAGATGGTAATCAAACTCACATTAGAAAAACAAAAGAGAGCACATAAGCTGTGTCTGAGAGTATCTTTGTTAAAGTACTGTAAGGCTTCTGTTGTTGTTGCCATACATAGAAACACATGCAGCGGATGCTTAGAGCAAAAACCCAGACTACATTACATGAAAGATTTTGAACGTTTACCTCGCCTAAAACAAGATTTACTTTGGCTACAGAACATCCTAAGCTTTTCACTCATCATAGCACACGTGCTGCTGATGATGTGACAATAAAAGTGATTTGATCTTCACATTTTAAATCAAACAACGGCAGATAGCAAAACACTATCTGGTCAGGAAGTGATGTAGTGGGGTCACATGACATGAAAATGCTGGTTTAAAGTAAAAATACTACTTTGAGAAAAAACGAATGCTTTTAATTTTTCCTACACTCATAAAACATAGTACATTTTAACTTTGGTTCAAACTAAACATTTTAATTTAAGCTAAATCTAAATTAAAAATATTTATTGTGGTCAAGAAAAAATGGCATTCACACAAAGTAAAAAAAATAAAATAAAAAATAATAATATATATCTTAATATATGTATATAGGTATATCTTGATTTGGACCAACCTAAAAATTACTGTAAAAAAACTAACCCCTAATAAACACAAATGATTTTCACAGTGCCCTCTAGTGGTCCCTCACCTTTCCTCTTCAGGTATTCAGCCACCAGTGCAGCCACATGAACATAACACATCGCTGCCTAAAGAAAACAACACATGATGAAACATTATCCATAAGCCCCGGTTTTACCATAATAACTAATGATTAGTAATTTTGTCTCAACTTGCCTCTGACAGGTCTCCGTTCTTGACGTGGATTTTGGCCATACTGTCCAGCCAGGTTTTGCGCAGCTCAGGGGTGCTGGTGTAGGATTTGGCCAGGCTGTACTGCAAGTCCACCAGCATCTCCGGGTCTTTTTCATGTTCCTTCATCTGCTCAGTGGCCATCAGGACCGTACGGATCCGCTTAGTGAGGTCCTTCACATCCGAGGGGAAAGCAGTGTTCTGGAGAGAGTGCAGGATGGACAAACAGTCACATACTGTATGACTGTCACATCATGGATATTTGAATGTGTAGTTTGAATATGAAAAGCTATCTACTGTAATGATGTTACATTGTTTTTCCATATATTTTTTTACTTTTATTTTACTTTTACATTTACTTTTAAAAATAATTCAGTCATTGTTTTCTCACCCTGGTGTTTTTCTAAATGTGTATGTTCTTTTTTTGTACCAAAATAGGTACAGATTCATTTTTTTTTCTAATTTTTCTTGGAATTCTGTCAACATTTACTTGTTCAAAACATATTTGAGTTTCATTTTCTGTTGAATACCAAATAAGATAATTTGAAGAATGCTGGTTGCTGGCACCCATTGACTACTCTGGAAGTCAATGGGTGCCAGCAACCAGCATAATAATATTTAATTTTTATTTTCCTTTTTGTTCCAGACCAAACTAATCCAGAGCACTGAACATCAAGTGTGAACACAGCCTAAGTATTAAAGGGGGCTCTCTAGATCAGTGATTCTCAACCTGGTGGCCCGGGACCCACTAGTGCAATGTTTCTCAACCACGTTGCTGGAGGACCACCAGCTCTGCACATTTTCCAATTCTCCTTAACCAAACATGCCTGTTTCAGATCATCAGCTCATTAGCAGACAAAGGAGACAAAGGAGACATCCAAAACATGCAGTGTTAGTCCTCCAGGAACATGATTATGAAAAGTTGCACTAGTGGACCTATAGTATGTAGTATCCAAAGTATTTTTTCCTACTATGGAAGCCAATGGGTGCCAGCAACCAGCATTCAATAAAAGATACTATTTTGTGTTCACCAAAGGAAACACACTCATTGAGGTTTAACAGCACACAAAGGAGAGTAAACGATGAGGTAATTGTCATGCTTGGGTGAGTTATCACTTTAAAATAGACTCAGAAGTATCACAGAAATGTACACAACTGTTCATTCATTAGACTATTAGTGCAACAGTTCACTCCAGCTCTCCTAGAAAAAGCAAGCAAATTGTGAGAAACCAAGATAAATAGTGTGATACGATATGCAATAGGCAATGTTCCTGTATTGTTCACCACAACAACAAGCTATGGCATTCATTTGTTAACTTAATCCGAGTGTCATCTGTAGTTTGTTCAGTAGATATTCAACTCTGTGAAGAACTACACAGATATTATTTTTTAGAGATCATAAGCCATTCTGTTTCTTTATCACTGTTATGCTTTTTCTGAGTGAGCCCGATCTGTTGCACTAATATTATTGGTTTGATCTTCCACAAAACTTTTTGTATTTTCTCTTCGTGTTTTCTGAAAAAAGGGTGTGCAACATTCGAAACAACACCAGGATGAGTAAAAAATGACTGACTTTTAACTTTTTGGACATTTATCCCTTTTATGGGGAATGCACTACATGAATTGTTCCCATACATTTTCCTCTGATTTGCAGACTGGACAAGCTGATGCTGATATTTCTCACTATATTTAAAACAGATTATTGATTTGGAAATGAAATTTAAGTAATTCATCTCAGGGCATGTTTAGGATTTTACCTTTACAGTTTTATCACTGTTGGCACAGTTATTAATGATGGAAAGTGACTGCTGGAATCGTGTTCCACCAATCCCGATGACATCAGCGATCAGCTGACTCACTGCAATCACCACCTGACAAAAAAGGTAAAAAGTTTCAAATAAATAGGTGTTTTAATAAAATACTGTATATAATAAAAAAATCAATATGTTGTGTTCACACTTGGCATGTTTGCCTTGATTCAAATAAATTTTGGTGCAATTATTCTTTTAGTGCAATTCATTTAAATGATTTTATCCAAACCCTGCTGTGCACCAAACAAGTAGACCACCGAGACCACTAAAAACATCATGGTGTGGTTCTACTAGAATACGAACCAAACATAGGGCAAAGACGTCTAAACAAAATGATGAGACTATAAAAGAAAGTTCAAATGAACCACTCCAAAATATAAAACACAAAAGCCTTTCTTCTTTCATTAATTAAAAAAAAATCTCTAGATTTTATATTTACAGTTTACCATTGTGAATGCAGCAAGAACCAGGACTTTATTTTCCTTTTTGTTCCAGAGCAAACTAATCCAGAGAACTGAACATCAAGTGTGAACACAGCCTAAGTTTTAAAGGGAAATCTCTAGATCAGTGATTCTCAACCTGGGGGCCCGGGACCCACTAAGGCAGTTTTTCTCAACCACGTTGCTGGAGGACCACCACCTCTGCACTTTTTCCGGCTCCTTAACCAAACATGCCTGTTTCAGATCATCAGCTCATAAGCAGAGACTGAAAGACCTGAAATGGGTGTGACAGACAAAGGAGACATCCAAAACATGCAGTGTTAGTCCTCCAGGAACATGGTTGAGAAACACTGCACTAGGGGACCTGATCAAACTGCCAAAAGGACTCAAGAGGACTTTTAATTATTTATGAACTATAAGATTATTATTTAGTTATTAATTATAATTACTTTAAGTAATACAAAAAGATCAACAAACAGTATAAGGTAATATTTTCATTTTAAATAATTTCTATACCAACAGCTGACTTTATTCAAGACCTGAAATTCTCAACCAGGATTTTTAAAAGGGAAATTTTTAAATAACTAAAAAATATACAGAAAAATAAATATGTTTTATATATATTACAAAATACTGAAATATTGAATGTAAAATTTGCAAATATTCTAAAATAAATTAACAATTTTAACATATTGCCTCTTCTAGTTTCTATAAATAAAAGAATAAAAAACAATCAGATTTGCAACTACAGAACAAGTACAAGGAATATCTTTGAGGGTCTTCAAACTGCCTCAAAGTCAAAATAAGGTTGAGAAGCACTGGTCAAGATGGACTCGTTCACAGTTTGCTTGACGTGCTTCATTATCCTTTTCTTGCCTGCAGGTGCGTGCGGACAAAGGACTTCCTGCCATTGTACTCAAAGTTGCTCTTCATGAGGAAGTAGAGCAGGTGGGCGGCATCACTGCGTATGGAGCTCAGTTTGGAATTACAGCACTTCAGGATCTCATAACATAAACAGGCACACATATCTGCCCGTCCATCAAAAAATGTACAGGGGAACTGAGAGAGAAACAGACACATGGATGAGGCTTATTAACACAGCAATGAACAACATGACAATGGGTTTATCAAGTGTACACTTTTCTTTAGTGTGTAATGTATTTGAGCATGTACGATCTGCAAAGTTCGTAGACTCCACCAAAGAGATTTCTTTTGCATACATGGATAACAGTTTAAAACTTTGCACTTTTACTCAGATATTTTTAGAATGACTGAAACAGCATTTGAGATGATTTGTTTGAGGTCGTTGCACTGGTTAGTCCAGTTCTATCGTGACACATAACTCTGAGAGATTTATTATGGTAATGAATATGTATATGAAAGTACCGACACACAAGTTCCGAGACTTGCTACTGTCAGTATATTTGCAGACATGCAGTCTAAACATAACATACAGTACATGAAAGCCAGCAACAATCAAGAATGCATGAATATTTGTTGTCATGGCTTTGCAATCAAAATCGAATTATATGAAAGTCAATGGGGCAAAAACAGCCCTGAATATAACAAAAGGGTAGGCAATTTGCCAAGAGTGTATTGTTAAGTTTTTGAAAAATATCAAAGCATTTTCCATACAAATGTGTCATAATAAGCTGTGTTACCAAAAATCATTCCATGTGCAGAAAGTTGTGGCCTAATTAAGTCTTAAAAGGCCACGAAACCCACCTATCTCAGCAGGGTGTTTTCACACCTTGAGACTGGAAAAGCTCAGGAAAGTGGGTGTGTCCAGCTCAGTTTAGGTGGGAGTGTCAGGGGAGGGAAAGAGGGACGGTTTTGCATAAACATGGGAGTTTTCATTTGTGCATGCGCTCATTTTCAAACAGGCAAAAAAAACAGATGCAGGGGGAGAAAGACAGTGACTGTTTACATGGACATCAGTCATCCAATTATTTGTCAAATTATTAATTTGTTGACTTTAACGGCAGTTTGGCACTTATACTTTTATCCAGGAACATTTCCTGCATGTCCCCCATGACAAACCAGATGTGAGAAACTGCTAAGAGAGTGGTTTTAATAGAGCGTTAAATACCACGTGGCGTAAGGGAGGTAGCATCAGAAAACTGTGTGTTTACACTATCCTGTCACAAAATGTGGCGAAAATTCTACACGAAAGTAGAGTAACGTGCTGTAAACTAATTCTGACAAAGGTCTGTCTTTAAACACTGAAAGAGTACTGCTGAAGATACGAACTAACTTTGCCTCTGAATAAACAAACAAAGAGCACTGATAGCTTACCATATCTGTAGCGGCATGTGTTTTAAAAGGAGACGAGCGGCAAATCCCGATTTCACCATTTCCAGACGTGGAAAGCTCTCGGGTGAAAAAAAAAAGTTTCTTACAGAAGCATTTCTGCTGCACGCGCATGGGAGTCCAGCTGCGCTCTCATAGCGGGAAATGTAAACAAAACCTTCGTTGCAGCACATAAACACAACACTGACGACCTGTGTCTCCAAACAATTCTTCTTCTTCCACTTGCTTTGGCAACACAACGTGGTGTCTCACTGCCGTCTGGACACTGCAACAGGTACAAACAATCCTCGAAGCTATCATGCATGTTAATGAAGCTGCGCCGCGTACACAATAGAGTGCGCTGATTGGTTTGAACCAAGTCTTTCTCATGAATTAATGCCCCACACTCAGAGACGTCACGATGCACTGGCCGGTACAGACATCCTCTCTCCAAGCTGGAATACACGCATGGATCTCATCGGCGTGACGCAGCTTCAAAAATTCGTTTCAAACCGGAAGAACGAATTTGCTCGAAATAACGCAAAAACAACCAATTTTCACTCTTTAGCAAAATATATGTGTCCTAATAGTGTTTATGGCAGCGTGGGACACGTATATAATTGTCAACAGATCAAAAAATGTGTTTTGGTGTTTCGTGACCCTTTAAAATCCCCCCAGAGTCGATGAAAACATCCCCAACAGCACACAAGGGTAAAGTTAATCCTGGCTGTATTTTTAACAGTGATTTAGTAGCCTGATACTCTTTTGTATTTAAACCAGTGTCTTATGGGGATTTTTTACTCTCGTAGCCCATAAATCAACAGCGAGGGCAGATGTTGTGATTACCTTGTAAATGAAGGTCCTTAAGGAGGTGAAGACCTGCTTCAGTGCCGTCTCGGACTGGGGGATCTGAAGGAAACAGAGGTGCACCTGGAAAACCTTCTTCATGAGTGGGTTATGACCCAGGTCAGCACACAGCTGTGTCTGTGAATACAGGGTTTATTGTGAAAAAGTGCTGCAGGGAAAAGCTGTGCCTGTATGTTATTGAGTGTACTAAAAACACACATTTCCTAAATTGATGTTACCTTAAAGCCCATGATGAAGACGCTGAGTGTGTCCAGCACCGTCAAGCACACCTCCGTTGAGATATTGGACTCCAGAAGACACGCGTCAGCATCAACGTGGCAGTATGCTGGAGGAGGAAGAGTAAAAGAAAGATCATATCAATTAAAAAATAAGCTGAACACAACTGAAATACGCTGCTGTGGCCTCTCAGTATTGATTTACTCTGTCTGTTTGGACTATATCAGTGGTTCTCGGGCTGACATAGCTTTAAAAATGCGGTCACACTTTATTTTGATGGTACATTTGCTGAATTTAAGTTACATTGCAACTAATTCTCATTAGATTATAAGCAGATTGTTAGGGCGTACTCACACTATGCTATCCAAACCGTGCTCAGGCCTGTTTCCCAGATAATTTTAGAAGTGTGAGTGCTCTGAATCGGGCTCAGGCACGGTACAGTTGGCCGGCCCTGGCCTGGTTGGAAGAGGTGTGCCTGAGCACGGTTTGAATTGGGCTTTGGTACGGTACGCTTGTAGTGTGAGTGCAAAGCACGCCTGAGCCGGAAGAGGAGACGTGACTTTTGGGGACTGTTTCATATGGATTTATTAATCATTCTTACTGTTTAATGAACGCAAAAAGTCGTAGATTATTAAAGACGCAAACCCCTCTCTGCACGACAGCTACGCCTTTAGTAAACCTTCTAATTCCTGCAGCACGAGGACGTCATGATTGTTTATAAGCATCAGCAGTGGCTGATCTCTTCAGCTGAATATTTGACTGTGTGTCACTGCATATCAAACGGCTAAAACGATATGATGTTATAAAGAAATCTCCACTGAAATCTCCGAGAGCGCTTCTCTTACACTGAACAGCACATCATCGATGACGTAAGCGTGCTCAGGCCCGAATGCAATGTCATTGCAGGCTGTCGGGGGAGACAGAAGGGGGGACAAGAGTGCTTTGGCCCGGTTAAAGGGAACTGTACATAGTGTGAGTACACCCATAGGTTGGGGTTAGGGTTAGTGTAAGTTGACATGTACTTGCAAAGTGTCTTATAGTCAGTTAAATGTCTGTTGAATGTCTGTATCAACAGATATTAAGCAGACAGTCTACTATTATTCAAATGGACAATCAAAATAAAGTATTACCAAAAATGCTTTGCTGATTAAAGTCCATCAGATTACAACACATCACTTCTCAGACTAGTACACGTTCGGCTTATTCAGACATCAAACATAAGCTGTGGCAAAAGTTACTAAAGTGTTTGTTGTTCTCTGCTGGCACTTTTCAGAGAGGTGTGAATTGGCGGTAAGTTTAGTTTCCTACAATTTTACTTCTGAATGCGCTATAGGTGAATTGGGTAAGCTAAAACTCTCCGTAGTGTATGTGTGTGAATGAGTGTATACTGGATGGATGTTTCCCAGTGATGGGTTGCAGCTGAAAGGGTATCCATGCGCATACAACATTTGCTGGATTAGTTGGTGGTTCATTCCGCTGTGGTTATGATTAATAAAGCAGACTAAGCCAAAAAGAAAAAAGGAATGAATGTTTTCTGCATGTCAGTTATATGAACATTATGGTAAATTATTATTTTATAATTAAAAAAGAGTTATAGAAAACTTATCTGTGAATAATCGCTCTCTAAACTTTCTAAATACAGTAGTGTAAAAATGTTAGAGGAAAAAGCTAAAATGTCTTCGAAAAAAGTTTCATGATAAATGGGTGTCATTTGAATATAGACTAGATGATTCAGCTTTTATGAAGTATTTAAATTAGATTGAGTTATTTTAGTGCCTCTAGTTAAAATATTTTTTTTTAAATCAGAATCAGAAAGAGCTTTATTGCCAGGTATGTTCACACATACGAGGAATTTGTTTTCGTGACAGAGCTTCTACAGTGCAACAGAGTTACAGAGACAGGACAAAAAACAGATAATAAATATATTCAAAAAATAGAAGTGTTAAATGCAAATATACAAATTGACAAGTGTATGTACAGGTGTATTACTATATACAACGTTATATGTGCAGCTGTTATGTGCAAATTAGCATGTAAAGTGTGTTGTTAAATAAGTGTATGTGTGTGTAAAAAGTGTATTTGTTATGTGCAAATTGGCAAGTAAAGTGTGTTGTTAAATAAGTGTATGTGTGTATAAAAAATATTGCAAGTCGTGATTAATGTAATGTTATTTATAAATACTTATATATTTTTAAGTTATTTATTTTTTTATATATATTATTTTATTTAGATCTAATTTCATTTAAAGAGGTCATATATATACACGTTTTTCATGTATTAGCTGCTTGTTTATTGTCAAAGTGCATTTAAACAGTAATTGTACAAGACGTTCCTTGACTTTTTAGGTTGTCTAGAAAAACCTGTAGCATTTTTACCAAAAAGGATGTGACATTTATTTACCCCCCCAAGAGCCTCTCTACTGTACTGTAATGACAATGTGCATACAAACAATCAAACAAAATAAAGAGATTCATTCAAACCATCAAAGTCTCACATCGCCAGATCTATACAGTCTCTAGTCTCATGTATAGGCCTTTATGATCAAGCTATTGTAATTTTAATTCCCTCTATCTCAACATGATGCACAGGAATTACAGAGTTTGTACAAACATATCCATATACAGTAGCTATGATAATCAGATGCTTTCTTAGCTGCTGCTTTCTCTCCACTGTCATTTTTGTTGTGTTTATTTTGTTATTGAGTGTAAAACATGCAACACAAATGTACACATTCATCCAGATGTTGCTCTGAGCAGCACAGACAGTGTCTGGATGCTGATTATCAGTATAATCGTGCACAATTTGCGTAGCACCATAACTTTTTGGAGTTTCTTTGAATCTCAAAAGGCTTTTTATTTACTGTTTTTATTTTCATCTTTTTATTTAAGACCTCATGAACAAATTCCCAGATTGAAACATACATATAAACAGTGTAACTTTTAGGATTGAGGAGAACTTGGAACAGTCTTGGAGACAGTGGGAAGTGTGTGAATGAGTCTTACTGTGGTTGAAAGTGTGTGAGTTCTCCAGGCTGCCCAGCTGGTGTAAGCGCGTGTGCATGACACTTCCTCTGTTACGAGACACAGGGAGAGTCAACGACTTCCTGTCCGGAACCATAAACCCCACCCCTTCCTGGCTTCTGATGAAAGACAAAATTTTTATTAGACATCTGTGAGCTGTCAATCATAAACATACAATATAAACAACCAAACTGTGTAGGGGTGATATCATAGATTTATTATTTGATAATTAGAGCCATTTAAAATGATGATCAAGTTTTGTAGACCAGGTTCCATTCACAGTCTGACACCATACTATTGCTATTATATTCCTTTGTGTGTATTATATGCAGTCATATCTATAATATCCTTTTTTTTAAGTAGAAGTTTTTATGAGTAGTTGGTTTTATTAGTAGTTTTAGTTCGTTTATTTGCTTTTGTGAGTAATTTAAAAATGGACTTGACCCTCCCACCATTGTTTAGAAAATTAGTCTGAAGCGGACATTATATTTGATCATGATCCAGAAAATTTTGAAATATTGCTATAATTTACAGTAAAACAATTCTTTCTCATTTGAATATATTTTAGAATGTGAACAACTGCTGTGCAGCTGAATTTGAAGCAACCACTCCTCCCAAAAATAAATAAATAAATAAATAAATAAAAGTTTGTTTGATATTAGCCCTCCTCTGAAATTGTAATTATTTTTCAAATATTTGTAAAGTAGTGTTTAACAGGGACTTTTCAACAAATTTTAATAGTTTTAATAACTATTTTCTTTTGATTTGCAATGACGATACATTTTACCAGTTATATTAAAAGGTTTAAAGTGCAATTAAAAGCTTAACAGTAGTGATTTTATAATTAAAAACTGCTTTTATTCTAGCTGAATTTAAACAAACAAGACTTTTTCCAGATAAAAATACTAGGAACTACTGTGACAAAAAGTCTTCCTCTGTTAAACATCATTTGGGAAATATTTGAAAAAGAAAAATAGAAAAAAAACTAAATCACAGGAGGGCTTATAACTTTGACTTCAACTGTATATTTATGTTTTTTTGAAAATTATAAATGTCTTTATATTCATTCATTCATTTTCTTTCATTCGGCTTAGTCCCTTTATTAATCCGGGGTCACCACAGCGGAATGATCTGCCAACTTATCCAGCACTTGTTTTACGCAGCGGATGCCCTTCCAGCCGCAACCCATCTCTGGGAAACATCTCATTCACACACATACACTACAGACAATTTAGCTTACCCGCACAACCACGGGGAGAACATGCAATCTCCACACAGAAACGCCAACTGACCCAGCCGAGGCTCGAACCAGTGACCTTCTAGCTGTGAGGCGAACGTGCTAGTCACTACACCACCGTGGCGCCCATGTCATTATATATTATTTGTAAATGTAATGCAGTCAGTGCCAATAGCCTAGTGGTGCTGTGTGTTGACATATAGCACAGATGTGCTCACGGTGATCTGAGTTTGATTCCTGGCTTGATGTTCTTTGCTGATATTTCCCCTCTCTCTGCTCCCAATGCTTTCCTGTCTGAAATCTCTACTGTGCTATCATAATAAACGTGAAAAACCCCTTGAAATTAATTATATAAAAAATGTCTTTTTTTGTAAACGATCATGTACCTTTAGAATTGGTTACTTTGAAATTAAAATCAGTAGCAGTGCCCTTTGACTGCTAACAACCTAATATACAGTACTGTAGCTTGCACCAAACACTATTTAATAAAAGTCTCTTAGCAAAGCTTGTATTAATTTACGACTGATATAAAATACTGATGTTGAAATGTGCGGCATCAACATCAAATATAGCCAATATTTTCAAATTTCAAATGTTCTGTTGGTATGAAAGGCAAGTTATTGCAGATTAATTTCAATAGACCAACAGTCTCATGATATGACCCCTAAAACACATGCATTCACTATTGCTTGCTTCTATCCAATTTTTATATCAACACACAAACATATATTTATATTTAAATATATGATACATGATAAGCTACAGAGTCACAACTGTATTACTGCTCAAAATCCAATACTAAAGATGGTTCATGAAAGGTGTTAAAACAATGTATTAGATCCTGGCATCCATTAGTCAAGTAAAGAGTGGGACAAGTGACGATGTAAGCACTAAACACATACTGTAAGTGTGAGAGCATAATGTATTGTAGTTCTTGTGTTTAATGGATGCATGCAGGTGAAATCTAAACCACAAAAACACACACACAGACACAGCAGTGGGTTAGTATTCAGCATGCTGTTAGTGAAGGCCACTCAGTAGCACACAGCTCTTACCCTGTTCAGAGGTGCCAGGAAGCTACTGTATCACTGACTAACTGAACCCTCGCCAGTGTTTCAGCCAATAAAACATATGTACACATAAAGGAGGAGCGTCATTCAGAGTAGAGTAGGACTTGATGCTGTGTATGTATGTTGAGTACAGTAAGTGTGAGTGCATGCAAGTTAAAGGCCAGACAGCAAGAGAGGGAGAAGTTTGCGTGAGACAGCAATGCTTGTCTTGAGGTTTCATTTGTCTGGGTTTACTGTACATAAAGAAAAAGGTCTTTTGTGATCAATGTAAAACTAGAGATATAATTTTATATCCGATCCTATTGCATCCCATTTAAGAGTAATTGTTGACCAAATGACCCAATGAGGAGAATTCAAATATATTAAGAAAATCACTTAACAGACACCGAGAAACAGTGGCTTTCGAATGTCATTTACTGTTTGTTTTTCCAAGTCCTTGAGAAGCCTGGCAAAAGCCTAAATGAATTAATATACAAACAAATATTGTATATTCAAATTAAAGACTTTACTGGATTGATTGTGTGTAAAATGTTATGTACAAAACAATTAATGACAAGAAAACAAAAGTATACATATAACAAAAAAAGTTATGTAATAATCTTTTAAACTTATTTAGCATTAAAATATGGTGCTGAAGTACTGAAGAAACATTTTATAAATAAATGTATAAACATATTTTTGAATAAGTAGTACTAAAATTAATAGTTTAGATAAACAATTGATCTAAGAGACTGCAATATGTATGTATGTATTTATGTATGTATGTATGTATGTACTGTATGTTTGTATGTATGTATGTATGTATGTATGTATGTATGTATGTATGTATGTATTAGGGCTGCACGATATTGGAAAAATTTGATATTGCAATTTTTTTTCTGCGATAAATGTTGTGATATGAATACAGTTTCACAAGATGGTTTGAATGGCTCTGTCTAACAGTAATCTAACAGTATTCAGGTACAGAATTTGAATAGTTACAATGCAAAAAAATGCTTTTCTTACTTTGCTTTGTCTTGTTTCTAGTCCATAAATCTAATAATTCTTAATCAAGTAAAAATATTTTTCTTTTTTTACTTTAAGAAGAAATAAGTAAAAATAACAGGGTTTCCTTAAAGATGCCGTAGTTGAAAATCTCTTCACATTCCAATAGTACTGATTAAAGTAAATGATCTAAATGTATTTATATATTTTTATTTTCTGGGTGAGGCATAAAACTAAAAAATGTTCATCCAATGAAATATTGTCGGACCGATAAATAATTCAATTACGACAGTTATCTCAAACTGTCTGTCAACAAATTCAAATGTTAGTTTTTGCGCAGCCTTTTTAAGCAGACAGATAAATCACTCAAGTGTCCTCGCGAAGTACAGATCTACAGCTGACAGAGAAACATCAGGCAAACTCTGCATCAACCTGAACTTCTTTCTGAAAGACCAACGTGGCCTTCTATCCATGAAAAGAAAGATTGTTTTTGAAAGGGCTTCTGCCAAAACGTTTCTATCCTGAGTCAATATCGGAATTACTTTTGTGTGCTGGAGGGAAATGACATTATGCAGTTCAAAAAACAATCTAAATGGTGAAACCATGGCTGAAGTATATCTCTTACATAGGGATGCTTTAAAACTATTTTAGCCATGTAAAGTTTATATAGATTGTGTTCTTGTTCATGAATGGGTTATATGCACGGAAGTGTTGTTCAGACACTGAAAACATCCAGCAAAGGACTGGCTATTTTCAAGTTCATGAAGTTCCTTTTACAGCATCGATAATACATGTATAGTCGGTTAAATAGACCTGAGCATTCGTTTAGTTGTTCAAGTGTAAAAGGAGATACAAGCGATGTATGAGGATCAGTGAGCACTGTCATATTAACGTAAGTGTTATATAAACAGATGACAGGATATTTCTGTTTTTAATCACTGATTTTTTCTGATCTGAGTTTTATTTAGTTGAATAACAAAACTTAAGTAAATAGTGCTCTTCCCCGTAACCAGCTTTACTGAGGTGAAGTTTTATATTTTTTATAATTTTTTTATATTTGCACATTTGTTCATTTTTGCATAGTGACAGCCTGTGACACGCTCCCACTCCAACGTGACTTGGAATATTGGGTCTGAATTAGCGTGTAGGATAACATTAACATTAGCACAGTTTCGTTGACTGAACAATGTTGTATTTTATAGCCACTAGCTTATTATATGACTTCACTATTTAGAATTTGCAAACAATACTTTTCTGAAATTATATTATTGAGGAGAAAGTCTGAATGTGTGAATATAAAACCAACTTTATCCCAATGCCAGTTTTGGGGAAATATAATTCCTGCACCCGCTGGCCTGTCAACAACTACGCTTGACAAAGTGTGTGTCTCCATAGAGTTTTCTAACTGGTGAATGACAAGATCTAGTGTTCTATCTATTCGGTGTGTGTTTGTGCGTTCATGACTTCTGAAGTCTTTCTTTCATGATCCGTCTTTTGGATGAAATGAAACGTTTAACCAAGGTCCTGACTCTCTGTGGTCATTAAAACTACCAGGATGTTCTTCGAAAAAAGAATAGGGGTTTAACCATGGCATCCTGGCCAGATCTGCCCATTGGCCTCTGTCCATCATGGCCTCCTCACCATCCCCATATCATAATTGGCTTCATCACTCTGTCTCCTCTCCACCAATCAGCTGGTGTGTGGTGTGCAGTCTGGCGCAATATGGCTGCTGTCGCGTCATCCAGGTGGATGCTGATGAGTTGTGTAAAGCACTTTGAGTGTTTAAAAAAGTGCTATATAAAATGTAAGGAATTATGATTATATGACTTAAGGAGGCATGGCTTCAGACGGCAGGGGAGGAATGAAAAACTTCTAAGCTATTATGCTAATGCTAGTGTTCAGGCAGATCACCTACTGCACCTTTAAAACAAGCAAAAGTATCTGCAAATGGGGTAAGTAAAATAATCTTGTTTTTGTTTTGAATTGTTAATATTTGGACAAGAAACAAGACAAAAATATAAACAATTAAATACAACAAATCTTGGTCACACCTCCAAACATGATAAATTTTTGAGCCCAAATGTTCTAAACTCTCTTGAAATGCTCAGTCACAGGCCTTAAAAACACATGCAAATTATAAACCTTCACTCTTTTATGGTTGAACTTAGCAGTGACTCTACAAATCACGTGTTCTGTAGCTCCCGGTCAACTTTAATTCAGACTCATCATTGCATATCTTGCGATGTGACTATTGCGGATGCGCACATTGCGATATTGATGCTGATACGATATATTGTGCAGCCCTAGTATGTATATATATTTATATGTATGTAAAAAACTGGCAACTCTCTAGGCCATCAGACTAAACTATTGTAAAAAAAATCTACAATAAAAAAAATGTGAAGGCTCTCTTAGGGCCTAGAGGGCGCCCTTATCTGTTGAGTGAAAATGATGTATTTAAATATATTTATTTATTTCCCACCAATAATCTATTTAACATAAATATGATTACGATTAATGCTTTAATTAACCCTAAATTTCCCCTTAAAATATGCATAATTCTGCAACAAAAAGCAATTAAAATGTAAGCTATCAGGAGTGAAAATGTATTTTTACCTGGCGATGAACCTCTTCCCCATGTACCTGAACTGATGTAGACACACTCTGTGCATGAAAGAGAGAGAGAGGGATGAACTGAGTGCTCAGTATTATGTTACAGGAGCTCAGTACTCTGATCTAATTAGTGCCAGTCCAGATGACTTACTCTACTAAAGTGAAAAAGTCCATCAGCTCAGAGGTCGTGGCTTTGTTCCAGTATGTAAATAAGGCATCTAGGAAGAAAAAAAACACACACAATTTGCAAATTCATTAGAGAAGGTATATGGACTTTAACAATGGTCATGTGTCCATATTCTCACCTTCAGACATGCTCTTTAAGACATGGAGGAAACACATAAGCAGGTTTTTGATTTCTTCTCTGTCCAATTTATCACACCGCAGCATAGAGCTACCCAGAGCAGAGGCTGACTGAGTCTGCCACACACACACACATATACATTAAGAATAAAATGGAAAACACATCAAAATATCATATAACAGCACTTCAAAAAGCTTGACGCAGAGAATCATTCACTGCTCACATCTATAGTAAATGATATCAAGTGAGCAAAAACAATCCTCACCACATGCACAGAGCTGGAAAAATACAATATGAGAACTACATGCAACACCCTATGATGTACACTGCCAGTCAAAAGTTTGGGATCAGTAATATTTTTATAAAGTATTTTCAATTTTATAATGATTATTAAAGTTGTTTTAAACTACTTTTAATAAGCATTTATTTAAACTTGTAATACAATTTCACAGTTCAGATCAAATTAATGGTGAGCAGAATAGGTTTCTTTTAAAATTATAAAAGACATCTTACTGATCCCATACTTTTGACCAGTAGTGTAAGAAAGATTTAAGGCAGGGGTGTCCAAACTCAGTCCTGGAGAGCTGGTATCCTGCATATTTTAGTCCCAACTTCAATTAAACACACCCGAACCAGCTAATCAGGCTCTTTCTAGGTATTCTAGAAACTTCCAGGCAGGTGTGTTGATGAAGAAAGTTGTAGGTAGCTAAAGTATGCAGGACACCAGCCATCCAGGACTGAGTTTGGACACCCCTGGTTTAAGGGATGAAAGCGCACACAAACTCCCCAGATGGAGACACTCTTGAGTTGCTCTACTTGTATGCTGTCAGTAATTCTGTTAGTGTCACTGTCGATGAGGGCGGGGCTTGAGAGCAGAGAGAAATCCATTGTGACACGTTTGGCTGCTCGGCTGAGAGGGGCGGAGTCTTCTGGTTCGAATGGGAGGGGCAACACTGTGAGGGTGTGTCTACGCGTGAACCTCTCTTTCGGCTAAGAGGTTAGAGGTCAAGGGCAAAAAGGGAGAATAAAAGGTAGGATTCATTAGCGAAAACTTTAAAGCAACAGCTTTATCCTAAAAAAAATTGGTGACCTCTTGATATTTCAAAAAAATTATGTTGATATTTTCCTCTTGAGTAATACAGTAACTCTGAAATATTTTTAAGAATATATTTCTAATTTATTGTTGCTGATTTTTTACAGTAATTTCAAAGTTATTGTTGTTTTAAAAGAAGAAATTGTTTAAAGAGAAAGTCAGTTTCTCTCACATCTCTTACATGCAAGTCTTTTATGTGATCAGTATGAAAATATTGATAGTTTGCATAGATTTTTGATAGTTAATGTCTGATATTAAGTTTGATAGTTAATAATCAGTGCATAATTTGTAAATGAATAAATCCCGGAACAAAACCAGGAAACAAAAGTTACCGTGATGGGCGTCCACTTCACAATTTCTTGGCACATAATAGCTAGAAAGGACTGGCTGAAGACATTCTGCTCAAGCCCTTAAACTGATGTCATCAGAGAAAAAAGGCCATTCCAGATCCGAGCAGTGTGCACTGACACAATAAATATTGTCACTTTTGATATCATGAGAACCCCTTCCAATCCAAATTAAATTGAATTGCATTTTAGCCGCTTAATTCCAAATTTACTGTACGTGGCTACATGCGTGTTTTTTAACACAAAACTCGAATATATATTTTCCAAGAGCCGGCTCAAATTAAGCACTGGCCATAGTCATGACCTTATATCTTTTAACCCTGAAATTCATTGTTACAATTTAAGAGGGTTGGCACAAAACATGAAAAATAAACAACAAAAACCCACAACAGTATGTGCATCACCAATTTTTGTGTCTTAAAAAACACAACAAAGTAATCTGAGTGATACTGAAGTTATATTACTCAAGTGCTAAAGAATATCAATTATAAAGCATACTGTACAATTTGAGAGGCCTGCTCTGCTGTGGTTTTTCAACAAAACCTGTAGTACTTTTGGGATTATTAGTTTAATAATTATCTTCTGAAACACATCCAAAGTCTACTGAGGTTGTGGCTCTGGTAATTTAGCCCTTGAGTATTAATTGTGGTTTCCTTTCAAAAGATATGTTACAAAACCCAGAGATTATCCAGGGAGTGGGAAATGTAGCATAACAGATGTTTGGTGACCTCACATGTTCAAGTAATGTATTAGACGCATGTGGAAAAGTGGTCCAGTTAAAGGCCCTCTGAGCACATGTGCTGGAGGAGGAAGAACCTCCCATCCCAAACAATAATTTCATTTAATGGTGTTATTAAAAGGTTAGTTCACTTCTAACTAAAAAGTCATTATTTATTCAACTTTAAGTCATTCCAAACCCATAACATATTCTTTATCTTTAGAACACAAAGATACTTTTAATCACTTTTTTAAATCCAAAGTGTTTTAGATTCAATTGAAGAATTTTTGGCTTTCCCTGAAAATCAAACTCACAACTTTGTGATTACTAGCAGAATGCTCTATTATTAGAGTCTTTATCTGTTTACATGAATGCTAAATAAAGTGACTGGGTTGATGTGGGAAATTACATCAAAGCTTCAAATCAGATTTGATCTTCAGACATGCGAACACTGCATGAATACAAGTGAACACTAGCCAATCAGCATTCTTATTTTCTTCTTATTTAGTACTATTTCTGAACCAACCGTTAGAAAGGACTGGCTGAAGATATTCTGCTCAAGCCCTTTAACTGATGTCATCAGAGAAAGAAGGCCATTCCAGATCCGAGCAATGTGCACTAACACAATAAATAGTGTCACTTTTGATTTTATGAGAACCTCTTACAATCCAAATGAAATTGAATTACATTTTAGCCGCTAAATTCCAAATTTACTGTACGTGGTTACATGTAATTTGTTGGGCTCCTTTTTTGGATTTATTTAAAAGCAGGACTCATTGTTTACATGTGAATAAAATTTAAACAAATCTGTTCGTCATATAAGAGGTTCGTCCCAAATCGCACTCAAATGCACTTTTCTATGCCATTTTGTGTAAGTAGTGCGTTCATGCTGAACACTCTAAAAATAATAAGCACAATTTAATTACTCAGATGAAGCGCTTAGCGGAAGGGGCGGAGCTATCCGGCACCCATTTGATTACATTATTTATTTTCCTACGAGAGTGTTTATACCTCCTCCTGACGGGGAATGCAGCTATCCTCATGGCAGCTATTATTTGGTAGTTTGGTCATTTATTTTACTAATTTGGCAACCGTCAAACGTCATCTGGGTAACGGTTAGAATTTCCGCTTAGTAAAAAACATTAGTGCGCCATTTAGGACGACACTACATACATATACTATGCTGTTGAGTATGTAAGTGCATAATCCCATAGCGCATAAGTGGATAGTGTATAGTGTGCCATTTGGGATGCAGCTATACAGTAGGGATTGTCTCTTTAATAAAACCACTCAGTCCATATAAATTTAGTTTTTGATCATTTTATGAATATTTGAAGCAAAAGAATTTTGGATTCAATTTGGAGATAAAGTATTGTAGTAACCTCACCTTTAATTTAATTAATTTTAGCATATTTTATGTGACCCTGGACCACAAAAAAAGTCTTTTGGGAATATATAATATAATTATAAGTTGATATATAGTTGATATATGGAGTTAAAGTCAGAATTATTAGCCCCCTTTAAAAAAAAAATATATTTCCCAAAAGTTAACTAGGAAGGAATTTTTCACAGTATTTCCTTCAATATTTTTTTCTTCTGGAGAAATTCTTGTTTGTTTTATTTTGGCTAGAATAAAAGTAGTTTTTAACTTTTTAAAATCATTTTAAAAGGTTAATATTATAGCCTCCTTTAAGCAATATTTTTTCGATTGTCTACAAAATAAACCATTGTTATAAAATGATTTGCCTAATTACCCTAACTTTCCTAATTAACCTTATTAACATATTTAAGCCTTTAAATTAAATTAAGCTGATGACTGGTGTCTAGAAAAGTGTGTGGAAAAGTAGAATATTATTTACTGTCATCTTGGCAAAGAAAAAATAGATCAGTTATTAGAAATGAGTTATTAAAACTATTATGTTTAGAAATGTGTTGGAGAAATCTTCTCTCTGTTAAACAGAAATTGGGGAAAAAATATATAGGGGGGCTAATAAATCAGGAGGGCTAATAATTCTGACAACTGTATATATATTTGTTTTATGCCAAAACTCATCAGAATATTAAGTGAACATCTTAAAGTAAAACAACCAATTAGAGGATTCAGACAGACCATGGTGTGAATCTGCAAGCTCATTGTGTCTCAATCAGATGCCCACAATCACTATGTTAATTCTGGATTATATATTGGAACATAAAGATGATCCCAGTACTGGGTTGCGACTAAAAGGGCATCTGCTGTGTAAAACATGTGCTGGATAAGCTGGTGGTTCATTCCGCTGTGGCGACTCCTGATATATAAGGGACTAAAGCCGAAGGAAAATGAATGAATGAACATGAAGATGAACAAAATGATGAAATGGCTTTTAATATGTGGTGAACTAACCCCTAAAATCTATTTTAAATGGAGGTATTAAAAGTCCAGTGAGACCACATGCGCCCAAGCTATATTTTATTTTACTTATTATACTTTTCACACTGCACTGTATTATATAATATTAAAGTTATAATTTTAAACAGGCAGATAAAAGGTTATTTTGGGCCTCAGAGACTCCTGTCATTACAGTTCACCTTTTCGAGGGAGCCGGTCTTCTCGTTGGTCTTCTCAGGGAGGCTGTTTCCAGAGTCTGTGCTGATTAGAGAACCTCGTGAGTCTGCGTGACGCACAGAGCCGATGTTTGGCGTGGAGGTGTGAGGAGAGGCTACACACACACAGTAAAGCTATATCATTTACACAAACATCTTCTGAAGATTAGTCTCAACAGCAGTTGTAAGGACTGAGCTGTGTGTTTATGATCCAGTCAACACTCACCAGTTCCTGAGATGACCCCAAATACATCTTTATGCAGGCTGTTGTCAAGATTACCAACAGGCTTTTGGGGCGTAGCACTAGAGATGCTGGCAAGATGTTCATCTCGACCATTCTGGGGAAAACGAATAGAGTTCAACCTAACATTTCAGATGGCATGTGGAGTGAAAGGTCTGCATGATACACTGGTGAAGAAAACAAAGTTCCCAAAGACGATTCACCTGGTTGGTGTTAAAATTAGAGGTGTCTCTCACATTTAGTCTGTGAACGTTCTCCTGTAGTAGGCCAAACAACGGTAGATAAAGTGTTGCCAACCTGGCCTGCTGACTCTGCACAAATACACACATACAGAACAATTAAGCCATTTACCTGTTGTTATGATTTTTTTTTTTGCTTGTGTCTTGTGTTTGCAGATCCAGTTGGTTGTGTTGTGATTAGAAACGCCTATGTACTGTACATGAGGCTCTTCTGTTTAAAAAATATAGGTGCAGTTTATACCTGGTTATTTCACATGTTTTCTCTGATCCGATTGGACTCTGATGGTTCAATTTACTGTATAGTCCAATCTTCATCCAGTTATATATGCAAATTCAACTTGACTATGTTAAGTTAAAATGCACTGTATCTTAAGCTTATTTAATCATTCTTTTTATTTTTACAGATACAGTGCTCAGCATAAATAAATACACCTTATTTTGAAAATGATTTTTATCCATTTCTTAGTGAATATAGACTAATATATTTTGATGCAGTTTTATTAAATTCAATATTATTAATTGAGTTTTATTAAATGACTTCATTAAAATAAATTGTGAACTATAGCTTTAGGAACAGAAAGATAATACATTTCAATTTAAACGAGTTCAACCAAATTTTGTATTTCTTATTCCTGTTTATTACAATGTTATTTTTTCCCCAACATATTAATTTAAGCATACTAGTTTTTGGACTGTGATCTTAAGTTTCTTTTGATAGACGATTTCTGTAGTGTTCCAGTAAAACATCATCACATAAGTCTGACTCCGTGATCATCTATTTTTGTCGTACAGAAATACGCAAGATATCATTCAAAACTGTAAAGGGTTTACATTGATTTGTGTATATCCTACTCTTCCAAAAACAAAACACTGTAGCTTTCTAAACAAACGAAATGCTATAATTTTCTATTATTTTTCATCTTCATTCTTAGAGATAGGCTAATACAGAAGCATGAAGCATGATCTATTTTGTTAAAGCTGCCGATTGATATTATTTTAAAATACATCATTTAACTATTAATTACAGGTCAATAATAGAATGAAATGCGGTGTTGATTTTGCAGTTTTGCATAAGCGATGTTATATCTGACTGTCAAAATATCACCTATCTTGTTACATTTTTATTCTTTTTTTTTACATCTCTAACTGCCTGCCCGAGCTTTGGTTACATTTTCCATATTTCCAGCCCTGTCCTTTTTATGTTAGGAAAGGGTTTGATAAAGTTTTGTTTTAATTAGATGGGTTAATAAATTCACATTCCTCAATGCAAACGAACTCAATTTCGCCTTATTTGTAGTGGCCTTGTTTGAGGTTGCAACAATATGGGGGCTCGTCCGGGATCTCTTGCAAAAATCAATCACTCGATGTCTGTTTAAAACATATTTATTTATTAAGCTAAGTTACAAATTCTGAAAACCTATAGTGTTAACGCGCATGAAAAATATGAAAGCTTCCGTAACTAAAAGGGTGAACGTAAAGACACTGACCTTTGAGACATAGCGATCATCAAACGTGTGCTTGATCATCAGACTTTTGAGAACTTGAATGGCAATCTGACGGACCTCCCCAAACTCCTGAAGGGCCCCACACACCTCCCTCAAGAGCAAACCCACCAGGAAGTGATTCCTACAGAAGTCATCGGTCAGAGAGTAGTCCAACTGCAGATCTGAAACAAAGAGGAAAGGAGACTTTAAGCTAAAGTTAAAATAGTGTTTGCTCCAAAAGTGCCCTAATAATGTCTCATAACAAAACCCGCAGCATTACTTTGTAAAATATGCTACTTGGATTAACTTCAATTTTTGGTTCGACAAGTCACAGTAGCACACAAGATGATAAGGCAGACTCAACAGCCAGTTGACAGACATTTAATAAAAAAACAAACATGAACAGTACTTTTCACCCAGTCATTCAATCGTCTGGAGCGATGAATAAATTAGCTTATGTTGTACATCAACATAGGTAAGACAGACTGAAGTAGATTCAGTAAACACCAAGAACGAAACCTTTTATGACAGTTACGACACTGAAGATGGACGTGGACGTGGCATTAACACTAGACTAGACATAAAAACATATTCAGTCACAGGCAAGCAGGACTGCTCACCTACACTTCTGGCATTCGTCTCCTTAACCTGACACAGAAAAGCTAGCACACATAAAAGAAAGGCATGGCAGAAGACAATCATATAAGCAATAGATACTGAAAGCCCAAAGGACAGAAGCAGAGAATGGAAGATTTCTATTTTCCTGATGAACAAGTTAACTTTTCAAGAGAGATGCTGGACAATTGCTTAGCCTATTCTAGCAATGGAAGGGCATGGAACACTGCCGTATGTTTACCTTGAAACCTCTGAATGCGGCCCTTTCCAAAAGGCATGGGCAGGTTGAGGGGGACGTAATGCTCATGATTACATGCCACACGCAGAAACTCAAACTTGAATTCATACAGCGTCTGCAAGAGACAACAACTTATTTATTTCATGATATTATGTGATTCATTCATTCATTCATTTTCTTGTTGGCTTAGTCCCTTTTATTAATCCGGGGTCGCCACAGCAGAATGAACTGCCAACTTATCCAGCATTTTGTTTTATGCAGCGGATGCCCTTCCAGCCGCAACCCATCTCTGGGAAACATCCATACATTCTCATTCACACACATACACTACGGACAGTTTAGCTTACCCAATATACCTATACCTATACCACATGTCCATAAACTGTGGGGGAAACCGGAGCATCCGGAGGAAACCCATGCGAACTTGGAGAGAACATGCAAACTCCACACAGAAATGCCAACTGACCCAGCCGAGGCTCGAACCAGCGACCTTCTTGCTGTGAGGCGACAGCACTACCTACTGCGCCACCTTGTCGCCTGATATTATATGAATTTTAAAACAGTTTTTAAATTTTAAACAGTTTGGATGTTTTGGATGTATTTACGCTTTATTTAAGTCCATTATAACTTAAAAGTATATAAACAGACAGAAAAAAAAAAATCACAAAATACAGGAAACTGTTAATTAATAGAACATACAATAATATTTCACAACATTACTCTATCAATGCATTTTGATTTTAAAAATTCAGACCTTTCCTACAGTACCTCAACATTTAAACAAATATTATATGATATGATATTACATTAATAAAAAAAAAAACGATGTAATTCACTGTTTTCTGAAGTTTCATGGGTGTTTTGCATTTATTTACATTTTTAATTTCATTTCAACTCAAAATAATAATAACCAGAAATAGACAATAATCACAAAATAGAGGATACTGTTAATTGCCAATATAATCACATTTCATAAATATTAATAATAAAATGTAATTTTATATGTATTAATTGTAATTAAAATCTCTCAAATGTATATTTATTTATTTACTTGTTTAAAAAATTGACCTGTCCTCCCTCCACATTTAAACATATTGTATCACCTTTATTATTTTTATCACCTTTTTATTATATTATATTATATTATATTATATTATATTATATTATA
>CAIGQQ010038854.1:830169-846423 GCA_903798035.1 Danio albolineatus | reverse complement strand
ATATTATATTATATTATATTATATTATATTATATTATATTATCCATTTATTAATTTTCTTTTCCGTCTAACCCCTTTATTATTCTAGGGTAGCCACAGCGGAATGAATACCAACTGACCCAGCCGAGGCTTGGACCAGCAACTTGTGTTGTGTTGTGTTGTGTTGTGTTGTGTTGTGTTGTGTTGTGTTATATTATATTATATTATATTATATTATATTATATTATATTATTTGAGACAGCTCATAACGAGCATGAGACAGCTAATAACGACAGCTCTTGATTTTGAATTATTGATAAAGATTGAAGTACTTCATATAACTGTGATATAAATATTTGATTATGTCTACCTTAGGATCTCCAGGAACAAAACAGGTGATGTAATTGTTTATCTGCTTGAAGACAAATCCCCGGTCCATGAAGGTAAAACAGCGCTGTGAGACAGTGAGAGAAAACACTGTTAATGACGACTCGATGATGACATGGTTATGAAATGCATGAAAGACAAATCAAGGCATTTCACAGATGTTTTATGTACCTTTATGAAGACAGCCAGGCTGTGGTTGGCGTTACGGGCTGCGTCCAAGTTGTCCTTGTACTTCTGGGTGATGTGAGGCATCAGCATGTTGACCAGCGTCTCCACAGCATGATGGAATGAAGCTGTGAATCGCTGGTTTCTGGACAGCTAAACATGGAACAGCAAATTACGCAAGGGATATGGTAAACTACTGACACCTCTTACAAAAAACAAAATGCATAGTTAATAACAGTGATGCTCAATCCTGTCATTAAAAAGCCATTATACTGTAGATTTTAGCTCCAATACAGCATCGTAAGGCTACAGTAAGTAAATTGTAAAAATAATCATGCAACTGATATTAATACTACGGTCAGTTTCATTTCAATGTGTGTAAATATATTTACCTGTATTTATTAAGGTTTTAAAAAATATATATTTGTTATATTATGAAATAATATGTGAAAATACAGTAAAGTAATATTATCTTTATCTTCAAGTATTTTCTAATTGATTTAATTAATACTTTAAACCCTAAAAAGCTAACATGCTATTTTTTTTATTTTGCTTGTAACTGTAGCTCATATACTCTCAAACTCATTCCACATAAATCTGATGATATTTTTTTTACAAAATTCTGTGCAGAAATAGCAATAAATAAATAAATAAAATCCACAGATTCTGTATGTCCGTTCTTCATACCCCGCTTAAATGATCTGAGATGATTTGACAGATCTTGGATCTTTGGATTTTAATAACAAATGTCTGGCTAATTTGTTTTTTCAAACAATTCGTGAATCAGATTAAAATGTCTGAATGAACTAATCTGAGATCGCTGCTTGTGTTGTGAAGGACAGATCTATCGATCCTCGAAATTGTGATCAACAATGCAACGATTGGTTTACTGGCAGTTTACTGACATCATCTGATTAATATGCAATATTCCATGTGAGCAAAATTACATAAAATGTGTAGTAGCCTAATCAGTTTGTTAAATATGATACGCAATAACTTTCCATCTTTGTTGTGGGCTGCAGGCTTTACACTTTCATGTGTCACTTTTACATTTTAGATGGGATTTTCTTTATTATAGTGGTCAGGGCCTATTCAAGTTTCTAAATCCGCATAAGGAATTCAAATTAATTTGGCATCAAAAAGCATTTTGATATTGGTGAAGGTGTCTGCAAATTTTGCGAAGCATCAAATCACCATCATATTAGCTGTCAAAACACATGCATGACTGTATAAATTATTATTCCTTTATAAAAAAAAAAACAAACAAACAAACAAACAAAAAACAGTCAAATATTGTGCATGTCTATTATCAAACAGAAACTGTGGTAAAGGCGAGTCGGTATCTTAAAATAGTACTTATTTTATGTATAAACATAAATATTATTAATTATTTAATATTAAATATTTTTAAATATTATAAATTATTAATATGTATATATAATTAATTTATTCTTTTTGGCTTAGTCCCTTTATTAATCTGGGGTCACCACAGCGGAATGAACCGCCAACTCATCCAGCACACGTTTTACGCAGCAGATGCCCTTCCAGCTGTAACCCATCTCTGGGAAACATCCATAGACCTATACCACATGTCTTTGGACTTGTAGGGGAAACCGGAGCACCACGGGGAGAACATGCAAACTCCACACAGAAATGCCAACTGACCCAGCCGAGGCTCGAACAAGCGACCTTCTTGCTGTGAGGCAAACGTGCTACTCACTACACCATCGTGGCACCGTATATATATACATTTTTAAAATTATTTTACTATTTTCCCAAGTGTATATAACCTATAGGTTACTACTGTAAGAAAATACCAGCATTTGGTACATACTTTCAGTATTAGCTTTGCTTGAAATGACCCGATCTAATCCTGTTTATATGAAATGAGCAGGTTTAAACTATGAGAACTGTTGCTATGACAACAACTCTCGGATGAGTTTAAAAAAAAAAAAAATCAAATCGTCAATAACCAAATCCGGCTAATTGAGTAATCCACGTAGGAGGAACGAACCCCTTGTCATCAGTGTGCATCAATATTGAAGTGCATAAAACAAAAGTGCTACAGTATCTCTCCTTACTGTCAGGTAACTCAGTTAATATAAGCATTGTTTACTTGTTTACTTGCTACTAACACATCTAACCAAACTATAAACATTCCATTGATGTCTGTGAAAAAATAGGTTGTGCTTCACAATATGTTTGTGCCGCTACACACTCAATCCTCTCTACAAGCTTCACTCACAGCAGCAATGCAGGCGTGCATATTGAATTTATGTCAAATGTTTTATTACTTAGACACATTTACAGACAGATTTCTCTTTTCTGTGTAAAATGTGTGGTATTGGAGAACTTTAAAAAGCATGAGCCAATGCCAATAAGCACATCCCTAGTTACCACGATAAATATTGTAAGGTGCAGTTCTGAGAGTGTTCACCTTGACCTTGCCACTTTCCATCAGGTACTGTGCCATTGACTTCACCAGGGCTTCAAAAAAATACCACGAATACTGAAACACCAGAGCAAATGTTTCAATGCAAAATATCAGGACTAAATGTAAGTGATCGAAAACTATTAAAACGCAATGTTGTTTACAGTTTACCTTGAGAAGCTTGTTGCTGGTTAGAAAGTCGGTTGAAGGCTTTAAGATGGACGTCATGGCTTTGGCCAGCTCTTCATGCACGGTCTTACTGTTACCGTTTGAATAGGACTCTGTTTTAAACACATACTGAAATAAAAAGAAGAAAACTCATGTAAAGCAAGTGTATTCCACTAACTGCAAAAAAGTATGATAGCACACAGACAGATTTTAGAGCTTGGTTAACCTTCACATATGACCTCAGGTAGTGTTCAAGGCCTTCCTCGTGGCACTGAGCAACAATATGGACCATGACCCTTCAGGACACAGAAGGACAACAAAGAGAGCATGAGAAACACAAAAAGAGAAGAATCCCATGTTCTAAATCTGCCAACTTTCGGTTTCTCACCTAGTGGTGTTTACAGCCACATCCTCGTTTGTGGCGCTGGTTAGGACATGAATCATTTGGTTTAAAATAGTGGGCAGGAAGTTGATCATAACATGACCTTCCATGGCATGAAGACTCTAGTGATGTAAACGCAATGCTCTGTCATTGAGCTCACCATGAAAATAACTATAAAAGCAGAAGAAACTTGCTTCTCTGTGCTCACCTTGAGGTATTTGACAAGCTCCCCCTCAGTTGGACGGTTTGCACCAGACTGCATACTCTGGAAATGATGGAAAAAATTGTGCAGGTGTTGATCCTGGGGAAGTGAAAGGAAATGTTTCAGTTATCGACTGTTTCTGTTTTGTTTTTAAACATTCAACACCTACATTAGTTTAACAGATGCAATTTATGCATTTTAATAAGATGTAAAATAAGTCTTTTGTTTCTCCAGAATTTGTCTGTGGAGTTTCAGGTCAAAATACACATCAGGGGTGCGTTTCCCAAACAATGACGTAACTCGTGGCTGATCTATCATAGTACGATGCATTGTTTGGGAAAAGAACTATGTAGTGACGAGTGCTTCCCAAAACATGTAGTTTCTCTGTCGCAGACCCATCGTTTGAACCACGTTAGTTATGAAGTAAAACGCCCATAATGATGCTCTAAATGGGGTGGTGACAACTTCTTTAAAGAAGAACCCCATAATTTCTTTGTGCAAATTATAGTGTTTTACACGCACATGCATTTAAAAAAATATCTAATACTAGTTTTAGTAAAAACATGCACACGTTTTCATATTAATTGAAATATATGTAAATGGCACATATAGGGCCATGTTTACTTTACAAATAATATAAAAAATATTCCATAGTCTATTCTAAATTAACATAAAATTACTTACAAAAGCTAACACGTATTCTAATATCATATATCATTCAAATTTTTTTTCGGCTTAGTCCCTTTATTAATCTGGGGTCGCCACAGCGGAATGAACCGCCAACTTATCCAGCATTTGTTTTACGCAGCGGATGCCCTTCCAGCTGCAACCCATCTCTGGAAAACATCATTACACTCTCATTCACACTCATACACTACGGACAATTTAGCCTTCCCAATTCACCTATACCGCATGTCTTTGGACTTGTGGGGGAAAACGCAGCACCCGGAGGAAACCCACGCAACCACGGTGAGAACATGCAAACTCCACACAGAAATGCCAACTGACCCAGCCGAGGCTCGAACCAGCGACTTCTTGCTGTGAGGCAAACGTGCTACTCCCTACGCCACCGTGGCGCCAAATCATAAATAAATCATATAAATAAATAAGGCTATTTATATTATTATTTATTAGGAAATTTAAAAAAATACTTTAATAATAATATTAATAATATTAATGATGATCATTATTATTATTATTATTATTATTATTATTATTATTATGTCAGATATTGTTTATTTCTTTCATTTTGAAGTATACTTTTTTACAATTTGACACTTGCAAACCACCGCAGAAATGTTCTAACCAACAGGCCCATGTAATATACAGTACAGATACTTAATAATTAACCTACTATAAATTTAAACGATTAACGTATGCTATGTTTTTTGTTTTCACAAGCTTTGGAGACGTAACGTAAATTCCGCTTTGAAATAATAGGTCACCAATAGCTTTTGTCATGAGCCACAACTGTGTTCTAAATGACATCAATGGTTTCAAAGTGCACCGTGAAGGGAATGCAATTGTAAACATGAAGATCGCTAAAACTGAACTTTAAAAATACTTGGAAAGCAAATTACACCTAATAGTCATAACTTTTTTTTTTAAAACCACACCAATTTTAAATGTTAGTATGTTCGAAATGAATAGGGTATAGGGGGATAACTGGGAATAGAACACAACCAGGAATTATGTTTGTAACTACAGTTCCAGAGGAGAAGTTGCAAGCATGGAAGTTTGCAACGCAGTTTGCAAATGCTTGTTGAAACGATGGATTTGGGAAATGCCAAATTAACGAACTATGCTTGTAACAACGCAACTTGTGACCTTAGTTGACTAACAATGGTTTTCAGAAATGCACCCCAGATCAGTTATTATACCCTCTTAAAAAAATTATTATTATTTTTTTTTTGCACCTGTGCCTTTAAATGAAAATAAGCTGGTTCTCCCCACCCACTGTTAAGGAATTTCACTTCAGAGAAAGAAAGCCAGTGTCGGAGGTCAGGATAAACACAGCAGAATGACACACAACAAATCGATGAAACAATGATATGATGAAACAAAAACCCAGAGTCACAAATACCACAGTAAGCCAAGTAAGCTTAGTAAGTAAAAAAGAATGAGCCACACATAAATGCCGTTACAACGATCGTTGTGCACACACACAAACACACATGCACATTTAACATGTCGGGACTTCAATCACACAACAGGTAAATATGCTGCTGAATATAGATACATTATAGCCAGGTCACTGTACAAGATAAACCTGGTTTAACGTCCACAAACCAGGACTCCAGTTGTGTGATTGAAGCATCCTTGTTTATAGTTGTGTACACCATGCAGCTGTGGTGTTTCCAGCAGTTCTATATAGTAAGTGTAGCACTTTCGGTTTCTTGAAGTGCAGTTGAATCAAAGAGAGTTGAAGCAGATCTTTTAATTCTAGTTTTGTTGCAAATATTGTCCCGTGGACATGTTTATACTTGTTAATACTGAGACATGGCAATACATGCCTGTCAATCAATATCAGTGGGCGGGGAAACCACACTTCTACTTCACATTGCGGTAGGCCTCAAAATCGTTGGGATTTGGATCTTATTTTAACTACAGAAAATTTAGAAAAAGAGATTTGTTGTGTTTATCACTCCAATATGATAGTGGACACACTACACTACACTACACTACACTTTCATGCAAAATCAGAATTAGACAGAAATGTGTGTAGTTGTAGTGACTACACCTACACACATTTCTGTCTAATTCTGATTTTGCATGATAGGTGCCCTTTAACATCCACTAATAATGCAAATAAAACCCTTCTTAAGTATTATTTTGTTCAGATTGTCAATGCTCATTTCAATTTTTACTGATCAATTTAATCCTACAGTTATTTAATAGACCTGAGCAAACATGAACTAACAATGTACAGTTGCATTTTTATTTCATAATCTTACATAAGATGATAAATACTGTAAATTAACTGTTTATTGTTAGTTAGTGCATTAACTAAAGATAACTGATGGGGCCTTATTTTAGTGGTACTGAACCTACATCTATTCTTGTCTAAAGGCTAAAGATTGCTTATGTAACCCTAACAACACTGATTCTGAATGTTAATAAGTTCTTAATTAAGTTTTTTCCCAGGCTACATATATTTGATCAAATTATAATAAAAAAACAGCAATATTATGACTGACATGTTATTTACACTAAGAATTTGCTTTTTTACTAATGTTTTGAAGTGTAATTCATTCTTGTGATTTAAAACTGAATTTTTAGCAGCCGCTTAAAAGTATAAAAGAAGAACAAAATGTTTTCATCGTTGTTAATAAGAAGAGCCCTTATTAATGATTGAAAAGTAATAATAACTGATCACAACAGCAAATCATATTAGGATGACTTCTGATGGATCATGTGGTATTGAAGACTGGAGTAATAATGCTGAAATTTCTTCTTTGAATCAAAGGAATAAATGATACAGTCACATACCTGAGTGTATATAGTAGAGACCAGATGTGTGGAGACTCTGAAGAGAGGACGTCCTCCATCCACCCACTTTATCTCTGGACTAGAGTGCTGCAAACACAACACATATAACACAACATTAATGTTCACTTAGTTTATTTAGATCATACTGACAGATTGCCCATTGAGAGATTATTTTCCTGATAAAAGAGTTGAGTATTAGGTTGTGCATGTGTCAATGAGCATTACAGAGATTTGAAGAGAGTCAGAGATATCAATATAAACTCTAAACTGCCAAAGGCCAAATTATCTGAGCTATTCTATCCACATAGATTTTGAAGATCTTAATTCTCCGAGTTTTAATACTTGTTTCGTGTTTTTGCTTCTTGTAATGCTTGTTTTTATCATGACAACTCCTGCAACAATTTTAGTGAATTGACTTAAATGAGGGCCGACACAGTGGCGCAGTAGGTAGTGCTGTTGCCTCAGGGCAAGAAGGTCGCTGGTTCGAGCCTCGGCTTGGTCAGTTGGCATTTCTGTGTGGAGTTTGCATGTTCTCCCCGTGTTCGCGTGGGTTTCCTCCGGGTGCTCCGGTGTTCCCCAGTCCAAAGATATGCAGTATAGGTGAATGTATGAGAATTTATATTTGCTATATTTGAAGGGGATCCGCTGCGTAAAACAAATGCTGGATAAGTTGGCGGTTCATTCCACTGTGGCGACCCCAGATTAATAAACGGACTAAGCCGGAAAAAAAAATGAATGAATGAATGACTTAAATGATTATTTGCATTTTTGTTCCTTGGACTACATCTATAAGCATTAATTTGTCTAGAACTACATATGTCTCTTATGGAAATATAGGAGAAAAGAGACAAACTTAATTAATAACACCTAATTCAAAACCCAAAGACTTTGAAACTTTTAAAAATAGCAATCTCAACAATGATAAAAATGACTAAAGCATAAATAAAAACCCCAAAGACTTTTGAATTTTAAAAATAGCAATCTCAACACTGACTGACGCAATAAGCATGCTAACTAGCATGTTGTTAGCAAGTTTCTAGCATGAATTGGCATGTTGCTAGCATGTATTTAGAATATTTCTGTCACGTTTGGAGATCAAAGCAAGGAACAACAAAGAGGAGGATCCAAGTGCAGGTAAAATAAGATTATATTTAAGCAAAACAGGGACAAACAGAAGTAGCTGTTAGAAAAAGAGCAATCAAAAACAGCCAAAAACTGGCATAAAGTCAAAATAGGCGGCAAACAGGATCAAACAATAAACAAGGCTAAGGTCAAAAAACAGGCAAAACAGAGAGCTACAAACATACATCAAAATCAATGTGTGGTGTATAAATAGTCTGAATGATCAGTGATCACAAGTCTCAGCTGTGTGTGTGTGTCTCATCAGCCTTATGAGCAACTGGTGTGTGTGACATGGCCTGATAGGATTTGTAGTTCCTAAACATGACATTTGTAGTTCACCAGCGATCTGTCAGGAGTGGATCGCTGATGACGTGACAATTTCTAAAAAGAATGTTTTTGTATAGCAATAATTGGTCTGTTACTAGGATGTTTTAACACAAATTAACATATTTTAGTGCAAATTAGCATTTTGGTAGCAATAGATTTTGCTATTATGTTTTTTAACTTTATAAGATGTTTTAGCATGAATTGACATGCTTCTAGCAGGATGTTAGTATGAATTACCATGTTGCTAGAATATTTTACCATTCACTAGCATGTTGGTAGCAAGTTCTGAGTATGAATTAGCACATTGTTGCCATGAAATAAATGTGACTACAACATTTCTTGCATGAATTACCACAATGCTAACACATTTTATCATTATTAGCATGCATCTAAAAAGAATTAGAATGTTTATATTATGTTGCTTGCATGAATTAGCATGTTTTGGATATCCAAATAGTGCAACAAAAAGAGGTATAATGTTCCAAACACTGGACAGAGCTCATTGCAGGTTCACATTTGGTCCGCAAATGCCTGAATTCTTAACAAATGTTGAAAACGTTTCTGTTATGACTGCAGAGAAGGTTTACCTTGCTTACTCCCTCCTGGCAGCTGAGGTAACCATTTGGTAGGTTGGAAGCCACAGAGATGTGCTGCTCACTCATAACAACACGACCATCTTTAAGCAGAGGAAGCCAGGCAGAGCCCACTAACAGAGACACATATGCAAACACATCACATCCAAAGACTACACTTGTTTATATGATACTCATTGATAATACCACAAAATATGTAATGCATAAACACCTAAAATTACTAAAAGAGCAAATTTCTGGAGCCACAGTGCATACCACTACTGTGTATCGTCCAATTATGCAGCATGCCGTACCTGGGCTCTCCACTATGTCCCGTTTCTTTGTGCTACTGTCACAGCTGATGTGGTAAAAAGTGAACAGCAGGTGATGCTTTTCATGAAGCTGTGTGGGCAATTCAATTTTTATCTGCAGGTCATACAGAAAGACACATATAATAATATATAAAAAAACTGAAATAGATCTAAAACATGATCAATACCTTCAAAATATATGTGGGAGTAAAAAAACATAATCCAGAAAAACTATTATTTATAAAGACCAAATACACTACCTGACAAAAGTCTTGTCGCCTATACAAGTTTTAGGAACAACAAATAATAACTTGATGATTTCTTGTTGATCATTTGATATCAGAAGTGGCTTATATGAAAGGCAAAGGCCTCTAGATTTCACTTATTTTAACCAAAATAAAACATTATCATGCCTTCATTTTAAATTATTTAATTAAGACAGTAAGGTCTGACTTAGACAAAAGTTTTGTCACTTAGCAGAAATAATGTACAGTATAGTTGATATTGATATTGTGTATGACTCCCACGAGCTTGGACGACTGCATCCATACATCTCTGCAATGACTCAAATAACTTTAAAAAAAATCATAAAGTCATCTGGAATGGCAAAGAAAGCGTTCTTGCAGGACTCCCAGAGGTCATCAAGATTCTTTGGATTCATCTTCAATGCCTCTTCCTCCATCTTACCCCAGACATGCTTAATAATGTTCATGTCTGGTGACTGGGCTGGCTAATCCTGGAGCACCTTGACCTTCTTTGCTTTCAGGAACTTTGATGTGTAGGCTGAAGTATGAGAAGGAACACTATCATGCTGAAGAACTTGGGTCCATGCGGGTTCCAATAGGTCTTCTTCAGTATTTGTGATGATTGGGATGCAGTTCAACAGATGATTCATCAGAAAAATCTACCTTCTGCCACTTTTCTATATGATCAACTAGAAGTCAAGTTTTATACTTGCTCTTACAACTGGGATCGACGACAAGACTTTTGTAAGGTAGTGTACATACAGTACATACATACAGTGATAACTGACAATTTTCAATATGTGACCATGGACCATACATCCACAAGAGTCCTTTTTTTAATAAAGATTTATACATCAATCAAAAGCTGAATAACTAAACTCGCCATTGAAGTATGCTTTGTTAGAATAGGACAATGTTTGGCTGAGATACAACTATTTGAAAAAAAAAAGTTAAAAAAAAATCTAAATACTAATAAAGTCGCCTTTAAATTTGTCCAAACGAAGTGCTTAGCACATTACTAATCAAATTTTGTTTGGTTATATTTTAACTATGAAATAAAATAAAAAATATTCATGGAATAATATTCTAATGGTTTTTAGCATAAAAGAAAAATCGCTAATTTTGTCGTACAATTTATTTTTTTGCTATTTTTTCCAAAAACACACCCGTGCAAACTGATCTTGTGCTTCGGGGTCACATATGGTCTCAAACTTTAAATATATTTTCTCAACTAATGATTATTTTCTGCTGGACCCCACATAAAATGTATGCCAGTGTCCCCTTGATCACCTCATCATAGAACTCTGGGTTCTGCTGGTGGTGCAGTACAGCTGCATAGGCATGTTTGGTGAAGACAGGCCCTCCTGGACGACCATAGATACACTGTTCAGCAGAAATACACAAACAGAGCATTATTTGTATATATTTTAAAATTGCAGTTTTTACTTTTATTTCCACAGTAGAGAACAAGAAAGAACAGAAATTACTGGGAAATATTTTTTTAGATAGAACTTGGCTTGCCAGAAGCACTTTGTATATTAAATATAGCATCTACTGTATATCTGTAATAAACGTATACCTTTAGGGCTTGAGCATCCTCTTCATCCGACTCTCTGAATTCCACACATACTGCAATATTCCTTGCCTGAGTCACATGAGAGAGAGGAAAAAATGAGCCAGAGGAAAAAAAAATCCTGGTGAATCTGTAAGTGCAGTTTTCATGAGCTACATGTGTGAGGCTTCATTAACCTGTCAATAACCGCTTGCACTCATTTTTCAAGACAATGCATTAGCCGATAATGCTAAAGTACCTTGGCGAAGGACTTCTGGTTGTCATATTTAAGGTGTTTGGGATAGACGTAGAGATGATTGTTGTAGGTGGTGAAAGGCTGAGAGCACTTGGCGATACAGGGAACAAACTCCTCCACCTCCAACAGGACACCATCACTCGGCCCATTGCTCTCAAAAGGTCTCACTGGGATGTAGGATGGAGTCACACAATCTAGCCAATAGCAATGAGAAAAGTGACCAATGAGCAAAGAGCATACAGTTTATAACAAATTAGGGTTAAAAAAGACGCAAAGAAGTGAGTTATAGGTTAGCTTGACATTGACAATTATTTTAAAGACTTACTAGCCATATCAGGAGGAACATTATCAATCGTCACATCCAGGTTTCCCAGGATGACAGGTAGTTTAGCCATCTTCTCAGGTCTGTGGACACAGATTTGACATCGATTATGTCAATATCTAGTAGTAGTAATAAACTTCTTTTTGTCCTTGAAAGGAAATTTGTTATGGGCATCAACATATAGCTGCAGACAAAATAAAAACAATAAAAAAAATACAGTAGTTGCAATAATAATAATAATGATAATTACGATAAACTCTTGTTAAATAAAACCACTGAAACAGATACAAAGGATTTCTTGTATTGATTCTACCTACACTTAGGGACTCTATATCTCCTACCAGAGGGAAGCAGTTCATAATGTGAATACAAAAAAAATCAGTTGGATCATTCAGAATCCTTTCCACCTGATTAAGGATACAATTCTAAAACAAAACTTGAGGATTAAAAATATTAATCATGCCCAACAATCCTGTCCAGAAAGAAGGTGGTCATATTTGCAACATCAGCTACAATATTTAGAACACTCACATCTACTTGAATGAAGTATGAATGAAGGACTAAATGAATGAAGGAACGCTGAAATTTCAAAAGCTCACATTAACAATCACCGGCCACTTTATTAGGTACACCTGTCCAACTGCTCGTTAACGCAAACTTCTAATTAGCCAATCACATGGCTGCAACTCAATGCATTTAGGCAGACTGTTTCGAGTTGATAGAAAGGCAACAGTAACTCAAATAGCCGCTCGTTACAATCAAGGTATGCAGAACAGCATCTCTGAACACACAGCACATCAAACCTTGAAGCGGATAGGCTACAGCAACAGATAACCACACCAGAAGGGGAGATTTGCATCATGGATGTGTAGCAGACAAATCTGCAGCAACTACGTGATGCTATCATGTCAATATGGTACCTCAGAGGACTGTTTCCAATTTCTAGTTGAATCTATGCCATTAAGGATTAAAGCAGTTCTGAAGGCAGAAGTGGGTCCAACCCTGTACTAGCAAGGTGGTTCTACAAAAGTGGCTGGTAAGTGTACAATCACATTTAAATGAATTGTTCAACCAAAAATGAAAAATGACTAATAAAGGCCATTGAAAATGTAGGTGATGATTGGCTTTTTTATTCAGAAAGCAGAATTTATGTTGTCAGATCATGGTTTGCACTTTCACATATTTGTAGTGACATGAGTCACAAATCTGAGCAAACCTGTTAAATTTAGATTAAATAAAAATCTAAATAAATAAATTTGGGAGTTATTTCAATATTGTGGATTGCAGATTCTCCCATTCTTACTAATACAAGTAAAATGTTAAGCATCTACGGGATAGGTCTCAAACTCGATTCCTAGAGGACAAAACTGTGCACAGCTGCAGCCCTCCAGGATTTGAGTTTAAGACCATTGATCTATGTTATAATCACACTGCAAGTTTGTTTAGATTGAGAAGTTGATCGTGATTTTTGACATAATTCAATCCAGGTATTTACAGCTTTTGCTTTAATAGTCATGTTTCATTTTGAAAGTTAACTGCGGAGTAACTCTTCTTAGTGATAATTGTTGATCTAGAAGGACCATACAATATATGTGTCAGTCATTTAGCTGTTTGTGATTAAAAACTACATACAGAAGTCGCCCAAATTAGAAACAAAAAAACAAACTGCGTGCCACTTTTTCCAGCAATCTGAACGTACTTTAATCATAATGTACATTTGTGTTGAAAGCTTATCTCTCTGTAAGAGGAAAAAAGTGTCCCTCTGAGAGGAACTACAAAACCCATTCCTATCAGCGGGACCATCCACAGCTGCAACAACACTGCAGAAGAACAGAATATTTCCATTTAAAATAAACCGTTTAACCCGACTGAAACTACTGTGAAAGACTAAACACTACACCCCTCAGTGAAGACAAGTCTGATGACGTGAAGGGAATACTGACTTCCTGAAATCTGCCAGCAGTTTGAAAAGATCCTCTTCCGAGAGTTTATTACTGTCTTGCCGATACAGCGCCGAGAAGCGAGCACTTTTATCCAGGGTCCCGGAGGCATCTTTAAACACAGGCCTGTGGACAAGAACAAAAACATGAAATATCGTGATTGACATAAAGCAGGCGAAAGAAGAACAGAACATTTCTAGAGCGTTTTGGCTCACCGGGCTGCCCATGCGAAAGGCATCCTGTACTGGCCCAGTCTGCTGCAGGCCATCTTGGCGTTCTTCAAAACCTTCTGAGCAACCTGTAAAGCAAAACACACACAGTGTTCCCCACAACTCTCCAGAGATGTTTTATTAACAGTCAACTGGGCAGACAGCACGTTCCTGGCAGCCTTCAGGGGCCTTTGGTTGGTATTGTGGAGTGGATTTTGGCAGGATACAGCAGAGGTCATTGAGAGATGTGGTAGAATTGTTTGCAAGTTTATGGATTATAAGCTCTGATAATCCTTCTACTTATCCTTGTAATAACTACCGTGTTTGGTTCTTCTGTTTTGTTTGTGTATATGAGCATTTATGTGCACTGTTTTGGTTGTGTGTGTGTGTGTCTGTGTGTGTGTGTGTATGTGTGTGTGTGTGGTTGGGATCATTGCCTTGCTGGAGTCGGAGCTCTTCATGTAGGGCTCAGCACAGTGTGTAATGCCTCCTTGTAGAACTTTCTCCATTCGTGCAACCAGGAAGATGTCAGGGTGAGGACATGTCACAGAGAAGACACCCTAAAACACACATAAGCACATAGTTATCTTATCTTGCATTGTACTTTACACTCACCGGCCACTTTATTTAGAACACCTTACTAGTACTGGGTTAGTACTAGTACTAGTACCCCTTTTGCCTTCAGAACTGCCTTAATCCTTGTGGCATAGATTCAACAAGGTACTGGAATTATTACTCAGAGATTTTGGCCCATATTGACATGATAGCAGCACACAGTTACTGCAGATTTGTCTGCTGCACATCCATGATGTGAATCATAATGTGAATCATCCCAAAGGTGCTCAATTGGATTGGGAGGTCTGGTGACTGTGGAGGTCATTTGAGTACAGATGATTCGCACTTTATGACATGACGCGTTATCCTGCTGGAAGTAGCCATCAGAAGATGGGTACACTGTGGTCATAACGGGACGGACATGGTCAGCAACAATACTCAGGTAGCCTGTGGCATTGACACGAAGCTCAATTGATACTAATGGTCCCAAAGTGAGCCAAGAAAATATCCCCCACACCATTACACTACTACCACCAGCCTGAACCATTGATACAAGGCAGGATGGATCCATGCTCTTATGTTGTTGATGCCAAATTCTGATTCTACCATACGAATGTCACAGCAGCAATTAAGACTCATCAAATCAGGCAACATTTTTCCAATCTTCTATTGTCCAATTTTGCTGAGCCTCTGTGAATTGTAGCCTCAGTTTCCTTTTCTTAGCTGACAGAAGTGGCACCCAGTGTGGTCTTCTGCTGCTGTGGCCCATCCGCCGCAGGGTTCGACGTTTTGTGCGTTTAGAGATGCTCTTCTGCAAACCCTGGTTGTAACGAGTGGCTATTTGAGTTACTGTTGTCTATCAGCTTGAACCAGTCTGCCTAAATGCACTGAGTTGCTGCCATGTGATTGGCTGATTAGAAAATTCCCGTTAACAAGCAGTTGGACAGGTGTACTTAATAAAGTGGCCCGTGAGTGTATGTATCCATTTTGTTAGTTTGTTTTTTCCAAATTAGGATATCCCCCAGATGTCTCCAAAGAGAGTTCAGATATGGCTGTGTTTTGAGGACAAACTGTCCCCGGAGTATAGCTAATAAACACACACATAAACATATCCACATGCACACAGCTCTTTATGGGAACTTGTCCAAGTTTTTATATACTGGTCAAGATTTTTGAGCAACTAAATCTAACCTCACACCTATCACTAACCATCAACAGCACATTTTTTGGATTTTTATATTTTCGCATAAACTCAATTTTGTATTTTACATTTTGTTCCCATTTACCTTATTGTAAAGTGTGACCGACCATGCTATTAAAGTAATCAATCAATCAATCAATTCATCCATTCATCCATTCATCCATCCATCCATCAATGCATCAGTCAATCCATCAAACCATCAAACCATCCATTCATCCATCCATCCATCCATCCATCCAACCATCAATCAATCAATCAATCCATCCATCCATCCATCCATCCATCCATCCATCCATCCATCCATCCATGCATCAAACAATCCATCCATCCATCAATCAATTGATCAATTAATCAATCAATCAATCAATCAATTTATTCATCCATCAATTTATCCATCCATCCATCCATCCATCCATCCATGCATCAGTCAATCCATCAAA
>CAIGQQ010038854.1:764554-830159 GCA_903798035.1 Danio albolineatus | reverse complement strand
CCATCCATCCATCCATCCATGCATCAGTCAATCCATCAAACCATCCAACCATCCATCCATCAATTAATCGATCAATCCATCGATCAACCTATCAATTAATTAATCAATCAATCAATCAATCCAACATCCATCCATCAATCAATCAATCAATCAATCAATTCATTCATCCAACTTATCCATCCATCCATCCATGCATCAGTCAATCCATCAAACCACCCATCCATCCATCAATTAATCGATCAATCAACCAATCAATAAATCAAATCAATCCAACCAACCATCCATCCATCTATCCATCCATCTGTTCATCAATCAATCATCAATAAATCATCAATAAATCAATCAATCAATCCACTCATCCATCCATTCATCCATAATGCTTGTATGCAGTATTACTTTTTTGGGGTAGTGCAACATCCCCTCCAGTTCACTAAGCAGTGTTTCTCCATGAGGTGTGTCCACTCCTCCGTTTATCTGCATGCTGGGTGACGGGATCAAGGATCGGACCAGGGGGTGATTTAGATCCACGTGGAAATCTGCTGATATTTTTCTGCTGTTCTGCACGTCAAACAGAGAGAGCACCACGAAGAAGGGCTCCACCTGAGGAAAACAGTGAAAGCTGAGTATAATTTGTACCAGAAGTGTGTGTTGAGCTGCAAGTTGTCATGTTAGAGCGCCAACAAAAAGAGGAATGTGTTTAAAGCACCACAGTAACACTGGAGTAGGAGAACGTGGTTTAACAGTGAAATAACTACACATTTATTTTTATGTACAGTTGAAGCCAGAATTATTAGCCCCCCTGTTTATTTTTGCCCACAATTTTTGCTTAACGGAGAGATTTTTTCAACACATTTGTAAACATTATAGTTTTAATAACTCATTTCTAATCACTGATTTATTTTATCTTTGTCATGATGACAGTAAACAATATTTGACTAGATATTTTTCAAGACACTTCTATACAGCTTAAAGTAACATTTAAAGGCATAACTAGGTTAATTAGGTTAACTAGGCAGGTTTGGGTAATTAGGCAAGTTATTGTATAACAATGGTTTGTTCTGTAGACTATCAGGAAAAAAAATTGCTTAAAGGGGCTAATAATTTTGACCATACAATGGTCTGTAAAAAATTAAAAATTATTCTAGCCAAAATAAAACAAATAAGAAAAAAGAAAATATATTATCAGACATACTGTCAAAATTTCCTTGCTCTGTTAAAGATCAAGGGGGAAAAAACTCAATAATTCTGACTTCAACTGTAGTAATCCACTACATAATCCCAAAGTAATCCCAAATAAGTATACTTAATTGCATTAAGGCCCAATCCCAATTCTACCCCTTTCTAGCCTTTCCCCTTACCCCAACGTCCCAATTCTCTTTAGCTTGGGCTAAGGGGAAAGGCTAGATAGCCCTTGAAACAGAGATTTTCCAGGACCACAATAGAAAACAAGAGGTACAAAAATTTGCCAGAATACACCAGCAATAAAGGCAACATGGCGGCACACGTGATGTTTAAGCATTTTTTGGCATTATTAAGAATTGCCAAACTAGGATATGTTATAATACATTCATAATGGCACTCAAGTGGGTGGGAATTACCTTTTTACAGTGTCTGGTATAACGTTAATGTTGTTTTTGTGTGTTTACATAGATGATTATGGCCACATTGTAAATGAACAGTGAAGTTACGAGTTTATTGTCACATTATATCGTTAGTATAACATGATATTGTTGCCTTCTGTGATTTCTTGAAGATAAATGCCAAATAATAACACAACTGGAATAACTACAGCAGTCACCATCGTCGATCTCATATAAGGCAAGAGCTCGCGACGGCATACGTGTTGTAGTGGCTAAATTTGAAGCCCTTTCTATTTACACTGTTTCGAGGGCCAATGGGGAAGGGGAAGGGGTAAAAAATAGAATTGGGATTGAGCCTAAATGAGTACTTTTCTTGTGAATTCAAAAAATATATATATAAAAAATGAACAATATAAAATGTATGACATTAAATGTCACTTAAGTGTATTAAAAGAGCACTTGGAAGTTATTTTAACATTTCATCAATTATAAGGTTCTATCTGCGTTCTGAATGATTTTGAGATATTGAGCTTCAAAGTTTTTGCATTCCATAGCAAACAGTACGTGTGTACATTAAAATGTAAACAACTTATAAAAAACATCCCATTATGTAAATAAGTTGTCAATTAATAAGAATATGTTACTGCAATTTTGACAAAAAATGTCAGATAGAACCTTATAATTCTAAGGTGACTATTTGTCAAAAATACTTAACATTGCATTTAATAATAATATGTATATAATTATATATGTTCAACAATAATATATTTACAGTATATATGCAATTAGTTATAATATGTTATAAGTTCACCCAAATTTGCTTACCGTAAAGTAGCTCTGATTTTTTTTATGAGTTTTACTTTTTGGATGAACATAAAAGGAGACATTTTGAAAAATGTTGGAAACCCATTGAGATCCATAGTAGGACAAAAGGTAACACTTTATTTTGATGGTCCATTTAAGTATTAGTAGACTGTCTACTTACAACAGACTGACATTCTACTTACAACATACTGACATTCAACAGACATTTAACCCTACCCCTAACCCCAACCTACTGTAACAGTCTACTTAGAATCTAATTAGAATTAGTTGCAATGTAACTTAAATTCAACAAACGGACCATCAAAATAAAGTGTGACCGGGCAAAAACATACTATGGAAGTAATTTTTTTAACTACAACACTAATTTATATTAAAAGTACACTTTAACCATATTACAGACACAGTACAAGTAGTTAAGCAAAGTACATATAAAGATGAATTAAAGTCATACTTAAGCAGGTAAACAAAATCACTCTCAAGTTGAACTAACTGCATTTAATATAAATGATTATGCATTTGAAATCAACTGCAATTCATCTGCATTTATGTTTCAAAAATATGACATTTAATTCACATTTAACTAGTGTTAACAATCATTAAAAGCATATTTTAGTGCACATTAATTGCTTATCTTTACATTAAGCAGTACACGTTAACTATATTTTAATTATAAAAGCAGCAAGTATGAAAGTATGCATAATGTATTAAAGTAAAACACAAGTGTATTAAAGAATAAGTCATAACTGATTTTACAGTAAATTGTGATATATTTGAAATAGTGTGTTTAAAAACATTACATTTAATTCATCCTTAAGTGTGTCTTAATGTATATTATTTTCTGTAAAAGCTACACTTTATAAAAGCATACTGAGTTTCACAATGGTATAAAGGGCTAAGCATTGAATCTATATACAATTCTCTCTTTTTCCCATAACGTTTGGCTGATTCCCACAGCACATCCTTCATCACTGACAGTAACGCCCAGCCAAAGAAAAGAGCTTTAAAACCACAGACGCGCCGTGTGTGAATCTTACATTAGTAGTAGGACCCTCCTCATTCTCTGCTACACAGCTCTGAAGGTTGAAGGACAGATCGTTGCAGCAAACCAAAACTCTCTTCCCAAACTTCTCCTCGAACTGCTTCACATCAGGTTCGATGCCAGACAAATCCAGTCTCTACAGGCCAAAACATACACGCAAACAGCTCCAAACCAGCAGCTCACCATGTGATTTAATGGACTGTTTATTATTGGAGCTGTGGCTTACCTGTGTGTCGGGATCCAAAGTGAAGAGTTTCAGACGAGTCTCACTCCTCATCTTGGACTCGATGTCTCTTGCACTCTGAAAAGCAAAAAAACAGGACGCCAGTTGCTAATCGTCAAAGTTGATTCTATGTCCTGTTCCAGCATGTTGCATAAGAAAAATCACTTTTTTGTTCTGATTTGCAGTAAAACATCAAAAGAATGCTTAAAGCATGATAGATTTATCTGAGAAGTAATGAAGGACTTTTTTAAAGATATAGCATTCAGCTTAGAGTGCAATTTAAAGGCTTAACTAGTTCAATTAGGTTAACCTCTTACACTCTGGTGCTATTTTGGGATTTCCGCCTGGATTTTGTCTACCCAATTTTAAAAGCTTCCTAAATCCACATGCAGAGGAGTAAATGCAAAAATGTGGTACCATTTAAAAAAAAAACTTTACATTTTCATAAAACACTGTTGAAAGTGATTAAAATAATTGCATATGTTGTCTGTGTTATCATAAACACTTTAAAAAAGAGGCGCTTTCTGTATTTTTTCTTTATAAACTCAAATTTAAAAGAGTACCTTTTAGGTTCTGTGTGGTCTAGGTTTCTGTAATTAATTTTTGGTGGTTCCTGCACATGTCAGTAATCATAAGAAAAACGAAAAATGCCTTTATTATAATCTATGCAAAAGTTATTGTATTCCAACTGATGAGAGGTGCTATACCTTTTTTTATGTAATTTCCGACTACCAAACTTGGAAAGTCTTCCATATCCAAATGCAGTGGTATAAATGACAAATTCAGTGTTATTGGACAGAAAACCATTTGAATTTACAAAAGAAACTGCTGAAAGTAATAAATAATATTTGTTATGTTTTCTGTTTTATGATGAACCACTTCAACATTGGGCGCTTTTTCATTTTCTGTTCTAAAATGTTTTTGTGAAAATGTGTAAATCCCATGAGAAAATAAGACAACTCCAGACAGTTCTGCTTGAAACCAGCAGATAGCAGCAAACACTAGGAAAAAGAATTTTGTCTCTACCATAGAGTATGCAAAGGTTATTGTAATTCAACTGAATATTGGGAAAATAACTTTTTGATCATTCATATCAAATATGACATATTTGCTTCTGCATAGTTCTTACATAATAAGAACATGAGTTTCCATTACTTTCTCATTTCTCCTTCCCATTTGTATCATAACATTATATCAAAGAAGTCAAAGTCAGCTTCTCCAAAAAATTCCTCAGCTCCTAGAAAAAAAAGCTTATTTTGAGGCTGTCTTCTTTTTCTGCGCCATAAAAAACACGGTGATTGATTCGATAACTGTTTGATATGTGAATATAATTCAGTAAAGGAACGCTAGAATTGTACATGGACAGGCAAGAGCTTTTATTTGAGCTATGACTTGTACATGTGTGTCATATATAAAGCATATAAAAATATGAAAATGACAGCTCGGGTATCCAGTATTTTGTTGTGTAATTAAATGTTAATAACTTTTGTACAGTAAAATAAAAACCTAAGTGATGCTTATGTGCATAAAATATAGCTTCTACGCTTTCAAACGGAACCACTTATAGGGGTCTTGCTCAACCACGGACCTTTAAAAATAAAAGGGAAGTTGATGACGTCACCGGACCCGGTACCGGGTCCGCAGAGTTTAAGAGGTTTTAAGTAGGCAAGTTAGGGTTCAGAAATATTGAAAAAAAAATGCTTAAGCATTTAAATCTGTACAATAAATCCGTAAAATTTACGGTAAAAAAACGTGGTTGCCACTCTTTCATTGATAAAAATATGGTACAAACTGTAAAAGTAATTTCTCATTTTTACACTAAACTACCGTATTTCATTAATTTATAGAGGTAATATGTCTGTGTTTTGATTGACCAACATCTACACATCACATCTTTTGTTACACAGATAGACATGTTAACACAGCCACATGCAGGTGGTGATGAGAAAGTTACATAATGAACCAATGCTCATCCCAACTTTCCCCACAAGCAGAAAACTATATGATATTGCATGTTCGCCCCGAACGTTTGAGTAGGTTTCCTCGGGTGCTCCGGTTCCCCCTACAGTCCAAAGACATATAGGCTATAGGTGAATTGGGTAAGCTTAATTGTCCGTAGTGTACTGTATGTGTGTGAATGAAAGTGTGTGGGTGTTTCCCAGTGATGGGTTGCAGCTGGAAGGGTATCCGCTGTGTAAAACACTGTATAAAACAACCTCATTCAGACTAGTCGTTCTGGGTGGCGACCTGCTTCAAACGCAGGTCTGTGTAGCACGAATGCAACCGGCCTCTGAGCGAGCTAAGAGAGGATCTACTCGTGCTCCTATTGGCTGTCGCTCAAGAAATTTGCATAAAGTTGAAGGATTCTCAACTTTGTCGCGTCTCTCGTCACGCCCGCCTGGTGGCCAACGGTCACTGTCGCTCGCGTAGACGGAAGTCGCTAGGTCTCCGTTGAAATGAATGGTCGCTTGTTGTTTTGCCGCTGCGAGTCGCTTGTAGTGTGAATGAGGCTTAAGTTGGAAGTTCATTCCGCTGTGGCGACCTCGGATTAATAAAGTGACTAAGCCGAAAATAAAATGAATGAATGAATGAATGAATGAATGAATATAAAGGAACTTGACTTGGCATTTAATCCTAATTTGCAGTTATATAGTTTTAGCTGCAAACTAAGCCATAAAAATATTAAAACATTTAAATGACCTGTCGTTCAAACTAAACTGTCCTCATTTGTATGTCATTTCAAATAAAAGTGTCTGCCAAATGCATAAATATAAAGGTAAGTTAAATATTTAAGATAATTAAAGCACCAGGGGATGTGTGAGAAAATATTCAGAGATAAGAGGCGCCTAGACGATTGATTCCAAGGGGGAGAGAGAGGGAGGACAGGAGAATAAAGGGCGAGAGAGAGAGAGAGGTGATGAGAAAGAGAGTGCGAATATGTGTGTGTTTCCAACGTGTGGGTGGTTCGTTGTGGAAAGATTGGAAAACATTAGCCGAGAGGACTAAGGCTGGGTGGAAAATCTGTGGATGTGTAGAGAGAGGGCAGACAGTGAGGACGCCAGAATTGAGATCATACTACAGTCAAGACACAGGAGCCGTAAACCAGTGCTCACCTTCACACACACACACATGCACGTTCAGACTGTGAAACTGTAGATGATTGTTTGTATAATCAACTAATCAGGAGATCATGCATGTCTATATGCGTGTCTGCGTGTTCACAATACCTGGAAGCTATCCTGAAAATTCCCTGGCGAGATGTCTGTCTTGCCCATCTCATCATCTGTGTGAGAGAAAGCACACATGCTGGATTGAAACACACAAAAGCAGCAAAGCAGTGGTACAGCACACAGACATTAGTCTCAATGTCTACAGATCAACATGCAGTGAGTGCCTGTAGCAAACTGTCAAATAACAGTGACAAATGATTATAACAAACTCTACAGTAAATAGTGGTCGCTCAAACATTAAAGCTGTGCATTTTTATGATGAAAGTGTGAGTGAATGCATTCGGGGGTGTTAGCGCACATTAGTGGTCGCCAATTTTTTTTTAAATGGTTCAAGAAGTTAGTTTCCCATTAATTTTTCCATTAAGTCTTTCTTAAAGAGATTGTTCACCCAACAATAGAAATTATGCCATCATTCACATATGCTGCACAAAACCTATTTGGGTTTCTTTCTTCTGTTGAACAAAAGGAGGAACACAGTCATTTTTTCTCAATCTTCTGCCCCTTCGATCTTGTTAATTCTTGTTTTGATGGCAGAGTACAAACACTAGTCCTGTCATGTCTTGTATGTTGTGCTCGGCTCAAGTTTTCTCAGTTCGAGCACTTATTTTCTGTCATCGTATGTGTATGTCTTTGTACGAGCACTGTCTTGGCCGCACTCGCACCGTGTGCACTCTTGCTTGATGCAGGCACACGAGGTCCGGACGTGCCCTGGATGCGCGGACTCTTCCTGGTGTGTTTGTTGCTTTGTTCGCGGCATGGTGTTTTCGTTCTCAGCACTGCAGTCTAATTGGTTTCGGTTTGAGCTGGACTCTGTACTGTACTCGCGTTTTGTGTTCAGTCTTCTGTTGCTGTTGTGTTTAGCACGTGGTTCATTTTTACATGCGCCACATGCTTTAGTGCTGTTTCATGTTAACGCGGTTAATGAGTTCTCTCATGGGCTGCGTGTTCTAGTCCCGTTTTACCTGAGCACATGGCTTGTGTTATTTATTCGTGTCATGTGCTCTCTTGTCTATTGTCTAGTCCCACCCTCCTTATTAACCCATTATTCGTCTATTCAGTTCACCTGTTTGTTTGTTAATTTTTTCTCTTTATAGTCTCCTCTTGTCTGCTGTTCTGTGCCAGTTCATCACACAATGTTTATCCTGTCTAGTCTTGTTCCAGGCCTGATCTCTGCCAGCCTGCCCATTCCAGTTTGTTTGTTGTGTTTTAGTTATGTTTCCCCCTTGGTGTAGTTTTTGTTTGCCTTTGTTTTATTTAATAATTAATAAATAAATACAATTTTAGTCTGCAATTAAATCTTCGCTCCTTTCCCTACCCACCAACCATGACAGCAGCAACCAGCTTTGTTCAAAATATGTTCTTTTGTGTTCAACAGAAGAAACTCATAATGGTTTAAATCACATGAGGGAAAGTAAATGATGAACTATCCCTTTAAAGCATTATAAGCCAAGTATCAAGTATCAACAATATATATTTTAAAGCAAATCAATCGTGCTCAACACACGCAAAACATTGGTGCTCAAAACAGATATGTCTTTACAGGGTTCGCTAAAGTTTGTGAATGGTTGTTAGGGATATTCAGACCACAAGCTTATTCTCAGGTTGCTCGTTCGATATGCTGGATCTTCGCATATTTTATTTCACAAATTGCTGTGAGGAAACAGAACACTTATCTTCAGCAACCTGCATGGTTTGAGTATCATTCATGATGTGTTTACCACCATTGTTTTATTAGGGTCAGAAGTTTGTGCAAATCCCAAACCCTGAATATGACTAATGGCAGCAGTCATGCTTGCCTTAGCAAGCTCCACAAGTAATTAGTAACATTTGGTTCTTAGCTCTTATTGGCTGGCAGGTGTTTGTTGTTTTATACGAGGCGGGAAGAAAGGAATGTGCTGTCTCCTTTGAAACTCATCAAATGTAAATAAAGACTCCCAACCTCCTCTCCAGTGTGAAATCCAAAGGGTTTAAGAGGTGTTAAGTGTTACTGTTTGCGTATGGCTACGTGTGCGTCACTTCACTAGCACTGAATATATGGATCTATCTATTAAAAGACGCTTAAAGTGAGTGGGTGGTCTCTTCAAAGAACACATACACATCTATGAGACGTGACCACACCGGCTGGCTCCGCAAACACATGTCTGTGCGCTCAAACTGTGTCAACAATCTTGTATTATTGTTCAGTCAACAGATTCCACCTGTATCAGCGAACATACATGACATCAGACACGCACACACAAACACTCTTGCTGGTTCACATACACACCATCGTGCAGCTCTCCATTCCTCCTTTCCTGCATGGCAAGCTCAAAGCTGCTGTGGAGGATCTTGTTGAGGGTGCTGATCCAGTCATCCATCTCTCCTTCACTGTCTGCAGCCAGAAGATATGTGCTTTTATCCTGCATCTTCAGCTCGAAAGCGAAACGCCGCACCTTACTGTTCTGCACACAGGGACAGAAAGAGAAAGACATTTAAAGACATTATTATGCCCCTTTTTTCAAGATTTAAAAACAGTCTCTGATGTCTCTAGAGTGTGTATGTAGAGTTTCAACTCAAAATATCCAACAAATGTTTTTTATAACTCTTTAAAACTGCCTATTTTAGGCTTTGATCCAAATTGTGCTGTTTTTGCTTAAATTCAAATGAGATTGTGCTCACTGGTCGCTTTTCACAAAGCGGTAGATTACAAACAGGACTAACATCATGTCTGTGAAAATTTCAAAAGAAGTAGCTCAGAACAAGGTATTCTATACGCCTTATAGGAGAATACTCCTTAGTCACTGATATTATCTTCCAACCCAGGCTCATTCTGACAATGTACCCCTACATACATCTCTGGAGAGTGCAAAATACAGGTGGTACATTTTTTGCAGTATTTGTTTTAGAAAATCAACCAGAGGCCGCTGTGTATGCTTTTTGAGATCTCAAATTTCACTCGGGAGTGCTAGTCACACCTACTCTTCTAGCGTAAATCCACCAGAGGCCGCTTTTGACTGACTGACTGACCAACGCTATCTCACGCAATTCGTAACTTTTTATTTAGTGGCTAATTCGTATGAATTCATACGATCTAATTTGTACAATTTAGTACGATTTGCTCATCACCCAATGACAGTTGGGTTTAGGGGTGGGCTTGGGTGCCATGCCTCCTTTTTTAAATCATATATTTTCGTAAGACTGAACTCGTACAAAATCGTACGAATTAGCCACTAAACTGGCAAAAGGTAAAATGCTTAAGTTTTCTCGTGAGATCAGGCTGGACTGACTGAAGGACTGACTGACTGACCTACCGACTGACCCACCCACCTTTGTCCCTACACCCAACCAATAGTGTTTTCAAATGCACCAATTTACCCGCTCACTCACTTCCCTAAACCCAACCGACAGTTTTCAAAAGCAATCCAGAAAAAAAAAACTCCTCGTCTGATTTTTACCCCGTTTTCAGACTTTACCACATTCTCACCCTGTTATTTACTTTTTTTCATCTTACCCCTTTTCTGAAACCATTCTTTGTCAGATTCGAACCTCATCGTCATGGTCAAGTCCTCTCTGCGTCTCAAGTTCACCAACATACATGGCGAGCTAACTGGACAAACAGGTAGCAGCGGGAAAGCCGTCCATCCGGAGGTAATCGATCAGATGCTAGCGCGAAAAGGACAGCGGCATACCGCCCCGTAGCACCCACTTTAAAGACGAAATACAGATTAAGTAGACGGCGACCCAGTGGTTAGCACTGTTCCCTTACAACAAGAACGTCACTGGTTCAAATCCTTAACAGGCCAGCTGTTGTTTATGTGCAAAGTTTACATGTTCTTCCTATGCTCACGTGTGTTTCCCCCGTGTTCTCTGGTTTCCTCCCACAGCTCAAAAACATCATAAATTAATTGATCAATCTAAATTAACACTATAGTCGAACTTTTTACCAGCAGTATATCTCTATAATCAAACTCGCTTTATAATCAATCATCAGCTCAATATGAACTCTTGAAATTCATTTGCGTGGAATAGTGGGCTATTCGTTCTGGGAAAATAATCAAAGACACGGGAGAGTCTGAGAAGTCCAATTTGACTTGATCTCCATTTATTGTCATTGCAAATCTAGAAGAACGATTGAGACGTAAGACATCTCGTGACTTTTCGTCCCTATGAGAATGCAAAAACACAGAAGACTTGTGAATTCTTTTACATTTGATTAATTTAATGACAAATTTACACCAGAAGTGACTCTGGAAAAAACATATCCATCCAGAAGAAGCTGAAAGTCATTTATTCCCAGACGACTGCTGAGGACTATCTGGCTCCTTCGCATGTGCACCTGTTGAAATGTTTAGGTTTTGGTACTAGAAATAACTTCTCTTTTGTCCTGAAATGTGGAAAACAGACCAAATGTCAAAAGACAGATGTTGAAAGCAGACAAAACAGGCTGTGCATACCAAAAATGACTACTTTATTCTTTCAGGAGGGCTGCTGAATTGAGGAATGTGATCAGATTTGCACTCTCACACTGAGCACCACAGGAAACCGTGGAAATATTTGACCCTGAGAGAAATCAAGCGTGAATTATAGTAGACTGGACTTCATATTTCCCTTTCTCTATTTCTCTCTCTCTCTCTTTTCATTGTTCCCTTTCTCCGCAGCACTGTAGTAGCCCCATCTGAGCAACTGACCTTCCAAACATTGATATCCCCTCTTGGTCGAGACAAAGGAAGAGACTCATGAGGATGTTATTAGAGATCCGAACTTCTTGTATAAACTGCTTTGTGCTGGAGTAAATACACAAAACAAAGCATTTATTCTTCAGATGCCCTTGTGAACTTTAAAAGAATGTCCCAGGGTCAAACAACTTAAGCTCTGTCTATCAACTTAGTGGAACGATGTTGATTATCACAGAGAATAATGTCAATTTGATTTGATGCCTCATATTTCTAAATAAACAATACATTTTAGTTCAATACATGACAAAACATGTCACGGTGGAAAAAACTCCCTTTTGTCTTAATTATCTTTCAAAGGTATATATAAATATACACCACCTGACAAAAGTCTTGTCGCCTATCCAGGTTTTAAAAACAACAAATAATAACCTGACTTAGTTGATCATTTGATATCAGAAGTAACTTATATGAAAGTCAAAGACCTCTAGATTACGCCTATTTTACAAAAATAAAATATGATCATACCTTGATTTTTAATGACTTAACTAGGACAGTAAGGTTTGGATTTGCTTAGACAAAAGCGTTGTCACTTAGTAGAAATAATGTACAGTATAGAGTATTAATATTGTGTATGACTCCCATGAGCTTGGAGATCTGCATCCATACATATCTGCATGACTCAAATACAGTAGCTTATTAATAAAGTCATCTGGAATGGCAAAGAAAGCATTCTTGCAGGATTCCCAGAGTTCATCAAGATTGTTTGGATTCATCTTCAATGCCTCCTCCTTCATCTTACCCCAGACATGCTCAATAATGTTCATTTCTGGTGACTGGGCTGGCCAATCCTGGAGCACCTTGACCTTCTTTGCTTTCAGGAACTTTGATGTAGAGGCTGAAGTATGAGAAGGCGCTATCCTGCTGAAGAATATGCCCTCTCCTGTGGTTTAAAAGGTAATGGGAAGCAAAAATGTCTTGAAACCAAAGGCTGTTGATGCTGCCATCCACTCTGCAGATCTCTCTTACACCCCATACTGAATGTAACCTGAAACCGTGATTTTTCCTTCACCAAGCTTGACTGATTTCTGTGTAATTCTTGGGTCCATGCGGGTTCCAATAGGTCTTCTGTAGTTTTTCTGGAATGCAGTTCAACAGATAATTCATCTGAAAAATCTACCTTCTGCCACTTTTCCAAATGATCAACTAGAAGTCAAGTTATTATTTGTTGCTCATACAACTGGGATCAATGACAAGACTTTTGTCAGGTAGTGTATTGTACTGTAAATAATCATATGACCAAGAAGTCATGTCAAAATACATTTTTATGCTAGTGAAGAGCGGGGACGAAAGTAACAAAGCTATTTTCTCGAAGCCCTGACAGCATTTGCTTTCCAGGCTATAACAGCACATTCAGCATGCAACCCTTGATGGAGCTGCCAAATGTCACTGATTTTGGTACTGTGTCCCGCTGTTAGGTCCATTTCAGTTTTTAAGTGCAGAAAGTAAATTATTGTAGCGGCTCTTTTTTCCTTATCACAAGTTCTGTTTCTTTTTTCATGTGTCACACTAATGATCAGTCTACAGGTTATTTATTACAATAACACATCCTTAAGTTTGCAATGTCTGGGTTTTTCAGTTTGGAAGTAAATTCGATTTAAATGGCAAGAGATCCTGTGGGGACAAAAGTAACACTGTTATTTATCTCCCACTGTTAATAGACAAACCAATTTATTTGCAATTTATGTTTAATGTGAAAATCATTTTGATGTTGTTCTGCATTTGTTCAAAATACCACCCGGTACTGATAGACCACATTTATGAGTTAGTAACTACAGCAGAAATATATTTTTGTCTAAAACATTATCTTTTAAAAATAGGTTTTTATGAAACATGGTTTCCCAATGATGGGTTGCAGCTGGAATGGCATCCGCTGTGGAATCCGCTATATAAAACAAATGCTGGATAAGTTGTTGGTTCATTCCGCTGTGGTGACCCCTGATGAACATGGTACTTTCGTCCTCGCTCTCCCCAACTTTAACTTCTTAAGAGATTCAGCCTGATGTTAAGTCAGTTTAAGGTAATGTAAATTGAAATTAATTATAAAAATTAAGATAACACCCCACATTGATTTAGAAATTATTATTATTATTAATAATTATAATATAAATTTTTGGGTAGATCAACCACATGGCATTTTACAATCTGCGCTAACTTTGCAGTAACACTTGATTTTACATTATGTGAAGTTTATTAATTAACTAATTAGAGGATCACCGGCTGATGATTGCTTGCAGCTGGTCCCGCATTATTCAATTTATGATTTCTAAGCTACTATAAATACCCTAAGTTCCATATCACAGCCATCTTCATTTTGAAGAATCCCCCTTCCACCCCTACTCCTCCTCCTTTCCTAGATGGGTGGCACGGTGGCCCAGTGGTTCTAGTCCTTACCAAGCCAGCTAACGTTTCAGTGCAGAGTTTACACATTCTCCCTGTGCTCACGTGGGTTTCCCCCGGGTTCCCCAGTTTCCTCCCACCGTCCAAAAACATGCAACTTAAGTTAATTGACTAATCCAACAGGGCACCATAGACATGCTCCTAGTAAGTAGTTATCTTTTCATAGCAATCACTATCTGTTCATCAGCTACCCGCAGGGGAGTTCTCGAGATCTACCTGAGCTCAAACTCCCCTATCGCTTTGCAAACAGGAGGGAGCCCCGGGCTCGAGGATCTTATGAGCTCAAGGCTCTCTCCCAGGACAGCATGCTAAACAAGCTTTATAATCAATCATCAGCTAAGTGTGAACTGCTTGTACTGGTTTAGATTTTTATATACACTGTCTATATATTCTTTTTTCATCTTTATTGTCATCTGTATTGACTTTGTTTATTTTGGTTATATTTTTACTTCATACTGTAGGGTAGGATTAGGGATACCTAGTTTAGTGTACTCAAAACGATATGTACAGTATGTACAACAGGACATGACATAAAAAACAAATCTCTTATAGACCATTTTGAGGGATGTAAACAAAAACAATGGTCTGTTTTAACAATCAGTTATGATTCAATTGCCTCTTGTTACAGTTATGAAATAGTTTGATAACAAGTGGGAAATGTTCATGGGTCAATGACATGACCACATTGAAATGGTCTATGTTTTAAGATTTTGACTTTGGCAAATAGTTAATAGACTCTGTTGGTATATTCTTCCTTTTTTCCTGCAGATTGTTTGCTTTAAATTACTTTTAATGTGCACTCAGGACAGTTGAACCACTCTATTTAATTTCATACCGCCAAAATCTGTTGTTTATTTGAACTCAGAATTGAAGATGTTGATCACAGTCGATATACTGCTGTCCAATTTCTTTAACACATACAGAATATATTGTTACAAAATATATCTGTTGTACTGCAAGTTACCTGGATGACACCCATGCAGGAGTCCAGGAAGATGGTTCCTTTGGGTTCTTTAGATATTTTCTCATCTTTGTAGAAGTTCAAATTGTACGATCCATCCCCCAGTTGAGTTAAGTGGAAATATCTTCTCTTAAAAGACTACAGGGAAACAAATTTGTGAGGGAATGAGAGAATGCAGAAAACATTAAATGAAAAAACACATGCAAACACTCTGTTTAGACGTAAAACGGGTGCCTGTTCTAAAAATAACATCAGGGGGGAAAGGGACCATGGGAAAATGGATCAGCTGGTAAGGCCCCACTTCCTGTCTCCTGAAATAGTGCACTGAAATGAGGCAGGATTTATTTTAAAATATTATTCTCTCAGAAACTGTTAGAAAATTTCAGGAATAATTAAAAAAAGATAAAAAACAAACAAACAAATATTGCATTAAATTAGTATTTCCAGTAAAATAATTTTAATAACTGAATGAATGCCACTTGCTGAATTAAGAATTCATTGTGTACTAAAAATGTACTGTATAAGTATAATTTTTACATGATGATTTCTGAAATTTAATTCAGTTTTTTATTAATCAAAAGTTAAAAGTAAGACTGAAATTGTACTTTCTTTACTTAGAATTATTTACTATGATGTAATTTTCTTGGAAATAACACTGCATTTTATAACATGAACTAATTTTGACTTGTCATAACAAGATCAAATAATATCTAAAAAATATATTTTTATTTTTTACATATATTTCTTGATTATTCATTCATTTGCATGTATTGCACCAAATCAATTTAGGATTAAGATTGTAAGAATTTTATTAACAGTACACTGATGTTTTATTTTCATAAATGTCTTTATTATTAATTGTATGATTCATTTTACAAATATTTACAAAGAAACAGCAAACTGAAATAAACAAAAGTTGAATTATAAAGAGTATTTTCTATATTTATTCATAAACATTTATATGAACAAAAGTTTCTGAGAAGCAGCAGAATATAGTTTTTTTCTGCAGAAAAGCTGGCAGTTTCATTCCAAACATGGTGATAATTCGTTTAAAGGTCCCGTGAGGTGAGGTGCTTTGAAATATGCATTTTTATTTGATGTTTGACATAATCTCATCTGAAACATGAAGACAGGGCAGGAAGTATAGTAGCTCCTCCGTTTAAAAAAAATATATATAATAGGGTTTTGTTTTTATCACAGCTCTGCCAGTGAGAGTGGTTGAGCTCAACCGCATTAAATGAAAAGCAAATAAGAAGCATCCTGAAGGGGGCGTGGCATGTCAGACAATAGAACACATTTGATTTTGCTCTATTAGATTGAGATCAGAAATTGAGACTCATCAGAACAGACAATGTTTTTCCAATCTTCTATTGTCCAATTTTGGTGAGCCTGTGCGGATTGTAGCCTCAGTTTCCTGTTCTTAGCTGACAGGAGTGGCACCTGGTGTGTTATACTGCTGCTGTAGCCCATCCACCTCAAGGTTTGACATGCTAAATCAGGCATGTCCAAACTCAGTCCTGGAGGGCCGGTGTCCTGCAGATTTTAGCTCCAACTTGCCTCAACCCACCGGCAAGGATGCTTCTAGAAAGCCTAGCAAGAGCTTGATTAGCTAGCCCAGGTGTGTCCGATTGGGGTTGGAACTAAACTTTGCAGGACACCGGCCCTCCATGACCGAGTTTGGACATCCCTGTGCTAAATGCATGAGTTGCTGCCATGTAATTGGAGGATAAGAAATTTGCAAGCAGTTGGACAGGTGTACCTAATAAAGTGGCCGGTGAGTGTATATATTCATAGAACTTCAGAATTTTCTCTATAGCTTACTTTATTTTTCACTTATTTAAATGTCATTCAGTGTTCTTGTGTCGATATGTATGTATGTATGTACTCTATGTACCCTGAGCTCCTGAAAAAAACACGAAACATTCCTTGTGTGTTTGCGCACATTTAGTGAATGGAGCTCTGATTCTGAAATTTATCATCATCATCATGACTTTGTCTGTGCATATGCCCAACTCACCTTCATGGTAACACTAATGGCACTGTTCATGTTTGCTTTGTACAGCCAGCCGTGTTTAGACACGCCCCCTCTTTGGGAACCCAATGATGCAGCATCCTTCAGAAAAAAACAAACACATATAAAGCCCTCATACAGTACACCCACAAAACTGTGACTTCATCTATTTCTTCGAGCCTGAATGCAAAAAAAAGATCGATATCTACAACAGTTTCCCACATTTGAGTCTCTCTGGACGCCCTCCTACGTGTTTCAACATGAAGTCCATTTTCACCTGACCCCCTCAATTATTCATGCCCAATCCCTCATCCCTACGGGGAGCAGCCTTCAAACTGAACAAACAAACTCCATCCCTGAGCGAGCGCTTAGACAGGGCGGCAGACATGGAGCTGGAATTCTGGGAAATGTAGGTGAAACCCAATCAGGGGATCAGATAGCTCGGAGACAGCTGAGTCCTGCGTCTGCTCTTACTCCAAGGCTAATGCGGTCCCAAAAGGCTCCGCACAAACGCATTGCTAATAAGCTGTGAGTTCCTTATTATTTATTTATTCTGCGTATCGGCCATTGAGAACAGAGCGAAGGAGAAGTCATCTGTTGTAATCCACTGATGAAGTATGAGGCATGGAAGTACAGTAAAGTGCGGTGAATGGCATTTCCTTTACACTGCTGAGGAAACCGCTGGAGTTAAGAAACAACAGCACGTGAGCTTCTTGCGCTCTTTCGTAAGTGCAAAACAAATGTCTAGACAGAGCAAGTTTAAACAAATAAAGATGACCAAATTCTAGAGTCGCTCACTAATTACGTTAATCACTACGCTGAATCATGTAAATGTACATAGATGTTTGTAATGGATTATTTGGGGTTTCTTCAACCAAGGGATTATTATTTTCTTTGGCCCAGTGGACCTAAAGGCATAGTTCACCTCAATGTTAACCACAATGTACTTCTATCTAAATTATGGTGGTTTAATTTTTCTATTAATGCATTATCATGGATGAAGTCATATTTAAAATCGAGAAAACAATGTACGAAATTTAATGGCGCATGCTCACCATTTATAAATTGTAATTTTTTAGTTCCACAGGGATCAATTCTTGGACAAATTCTGTTAAGTTTATACATTAATGACTTGCCTGCAGTGTGTCCAGAAGTTCAGGTTCAAATGTATGCAGACGACACAGTAGTGTATACTCACGCAAAAACCAAAGAACAAGCTGCTAACATACTCACTGCTGCACTCAAGAAAGTTTCAGACTGGTTATGTCGTTCTTGTCTTACCCTCAATGTAAGTAAAACTGTGGGAATGTTTTTTTTCAATTAAGAAAAATGAGGAGCATTGCTCAGATATTTTAGTTAATGGATAAGTAATAAATATAGTTGATCATTTTAAATATTTAGGTATAATTATTGACTCTAATTTTAATTTTAAAAAACATATTAAGAAAGTTTCTAAAAGTGCTAGAGCAAGCCTGAGGATTTATGGAAATATCAGGCATCAGTTACCTGTGGCTGCTGCTAAACTTTTTATGAATTCAATGATTTTCCCTCACTTATCTTATTGTGCCACAAGCTGGCCCAACACGAACATTACAACATTAAAACCATTGTACATAATCTATAAACAAACTGTAAAACTTTTAGCCAAAAAACCAAGGAGCTATCATTATTGTAACTGTATTGCACAATATAAATTATTAACTTTCGATAGTTTATTTTATGCTGATGTGTGTTTAATGTTTAAGATGTTTAATGATCTTGCTCAACCACCCCTCAAACAATGTGTAATTGTCTGCAAGGACAATATAAGACAGACAAGGTCATCGGTTAGAGGTGATTGTTCAGTTAAACTTAAGAGAACTGCTTTTGGACAATCAGTTTTTTCAGTCAGAGCAGCAGAAAGATGGAAGAAAATACCAGTGCATATCAGAGAGAGTACCACTTTTAATCATTTTAAAATTCTTCTTAAAATTTGGCTCAAACAAAATAAAAAATGTAACCACTGATTTGATTTGATTTTATTGACTAATGTATTGTATGTATTGTACTTTAAGTGTATCTTGTATTTTTCTACTGTTAAATTTGTTTACTAAATTTGTTACAACTTCCTGCCCGGGGACTACAGATGTAAATTAGCTTTATAGCTAACTCTGGTACAACATGTCATGTTGTACATTGTCCCTTTATAAATAAACAAATAAAGAAATAAATAAAGAAAAATTTGCGCAGACTGAGACCATCTAAAATACTGTAGTTGATTTTTTTCCAGCTGAACTTTGGCCCCGTTTACACTGTCAAGTATTGATGCCCAATTCCGATTTGTTGCCTCCAGTATAACAGATTTTTTTTGCCTGTCTGTTTACACATTCTTTTAATTGTGACCAAGGCTTTAGATTAAGACCCGCCAACCCACCAAATGTGGGAAGATTTCACCTGTGGTGGGTTAGACAGACACTCCCACTTGCCACTCTGGCTGGTTGAAAATAATTTTTAAATTGCCAGAGCTGCCCCGTCCTCAAAAATTAGAATGTTAGTTTATGACCGTTTGTCAATATATGTGCAAATGTCAATCGAGCAGTAGCACGACTGACAAAAATAACTGCCCATGCGAGCAAAAGAAAGCAGGTGAATAACAAATAAGAGGATCATAAGCACGGTCGCGTGCACAGCTGATGTGTGCAGCTGTGCGTACACAGTGCGTACACAGCTGATGAGTGTTTAAAAGCTTGCGCGCTTTACAGGGAGTGCAGAATTGTTAGGCAAATGAGTATTTTGACCACATCATCCTCTTTATGCATGTTGTCTTACTCCAAGCTGTATAGACTCGAAAGCCTACTACCAATTAAGCATATTAGGTGATGTGCATCTCTGTATTGAGAAGGGGTGTGGTTAATGACATCAACACTCTATATCAGGTGTACATAATTATTAGGCAACTTCCTTTCCTTTGGCAAAATGGGTCAAAATAAGGACTTGACAGGCTCCAAAAGTCAAAAATAGTGAGATATCTTGCAGAGGGATGCAGCACTCTTAAAATTGCCAAGCTTCTGAAGTGTGATCATCGAACAATCAAGCGTTTCATTCAAAACAGTCAACAGGGTCGCAAGAAGCGTGTGGAAAAACCAAGGCGCAAAATAACTGCCCATGAACTGAGAAAAGTCAAGCGTGCAGCTGCCAAGATGCCACTTGCCACCAGTTTTGCCATATTTCAGAGCTGCAACATCACTGGAGTGCCCAAAAGCACAAGGTGTGCAATACTCAGAGACCCGGCCAAGGTAAGAAAGGCTGAAAAACGACCACCACTGAACAAGTAAAGGGCAGAGAGCTCCAGTCCAGCTCCAGTCCTGAATGTTGAGATGTTATATTGGTTTCACTGGTGAAAATAAATAATTGAAATGGGTATATATTTGTTTTTTGTTAAGTTGCCTAAAAATTCTGCACAGTAATAGTCACCTGCACACACAGATATCCTCCTAAAATAGCTAAAACTAAAAACAAACTAAAAACTACTTCCAAAAATATTCAGCTTTGATTTTAATGAGTTTTTTGGATTCATTGAGAACATTGTTGTTCAATAATAAAATGAATCCTCAAAAATACAACTTGCCTAATAATTCTGCACTCCCTGTAATTTCCTTGCGCAAAACAACCGTCCCTGAAACATACCTGGTTCTCTTTGAAAAATGCGATGCTTGAGCACCCACATACGAGAGCTTGAGATTCTTTTTTTAAGCAGATTCTTTCGCTTTAACCATTCTTTAACAGATTATTAATGGGCCTTGTTAACCGTGTGCGTGCGACCCTCCTTTCATTATCACACGCGGAATGTTTTTTACCTGCTTTCTTTTGCTTACAGTTATTTTTGTTAATGGTCTAATTACCGCCATTTACAATAACATTGTTTTAATAAGCGATTAACTCTAGATTTATGTATAGTTACTTGTGATCTGGGACTTTTATCCAGGACAGACTACTGTGTATAGTTTTAGATACATGAGAATAAATTTTAACAATTGTTTTCCAAAAAACATTTTTGGTGAATAAAAAAAGTCTAAGCACATAGTCTATACAGCCATATTTTGCTTGTTTTGACACATTATTTAAAATTTTTGGCAAGAAATAATTAGTTTGGTGTGGCCGGAGAGAGAGAAAAAATGGTAAATCCTTAGTGTTGAGCCTTCAAAGGTCATGCAAAATCAAACTAATTACAATGCAACACTATGAAACCACAACATTTTTGCTTATTCATATTGAGCAAGCTCATACACATCACACAAAAAAGTTAAATGAGGAGGCATATTGGCACAAAATTTAAATAAAGTATTTTAGCACGTTGGCGGTTTATTCCGCTGTGGCGACCCCAGATTAGTAAAGGGACTAAGCCGAAAAGAAAATGAATGAATGAATTTTAGCACGTCAAAGTCAAATTTATGCATGTAAAATATATTTTCCCAATAACAAAATTGTGGCTAGTGAAAACAGCAAGTGGCTAGTAACTGGTGATCAAAAAAGTAAACGTCAAGCCCTGATTGTGACCCATTTCCCATTCATGTGTTTACACTCGCCATACAATTTACGACGTTGCGCATGCGTAAAGGGGGTTCTAGCATCTGTGCCACACTAGCCACGATGGAAGAAATTGTCTTGCTTTTAGCTCTGCGAAATATGCGAAGTTCACCCAACTTTAAAATGATTTTGAGGCAGAGGAGGAGTGAAAGGGCCGTCATCGCAGCTTGAGTCTATGGTTTTTATATAGTGTCCTCGACTGCCTCATCTCCCCACAGGGCAAGAAGGCAGGTAACTTCTGCTGTCTACCACTGACAACTTTCCTCCTCCATGTTTCGTCTTGTTGTTTACCGCGTCGGCGTCTCCACACACGCTCTTCCTTCTACGCCATTAAACCGTGGAGAAGAACCACAATGTCACAAGATTAACAACATACAAAATGGAAAGCCTCAGTAAATCCGGTCTGCCTGTTTACATGATAGTCGCAGTACTCATTTATTTCCACATATGAAGGAGGCCTAAAACCGATCTCTGAATATCCGAATGAATGCATTTTTTTTTCATGTTTACACGGTCATAGAACAGATGTAATCTGTGACATATATGAGCAATAAATCGGAATTGGGTCACATTTAACTGGCAGTGTAAATGAGGCCTTTATATATGTTTAAAAAGAAAAATAGTTATGGCAGCAATGAAAATATCCATTGCTTCTGACAGTACATTGTGATCTTATGAAGCCAAGTGATCTATCTGTGTAAGAAAATTAACTATATTTATAACATTATTGGTTTCAGAAAGCAGCGTCTGCCAAAGTTCTTGAGTGCATTCAAGACCGTCTGGAGCACGAGACTCCTGCTGCATTATGACTTGCATTTCATAAATCACTGGGAAACACGATTTCAGCTAAAAATGTCTTTTAATGTTCTACTGAACAAAAAAAAAGACACAGATAACTTGAAAGGCGCGATGGTGAGAAAAGTAACAACAGATTTTCTTTTTTGTGTGTGTGTGTTTGTGTGTGTGTTATATATGCATGTATTAATATATTTATGTATTATTTAATTTATGTATTTTTTGGGACGGGGGGGGTATATAGAATATAAAAATTGCAAAAATTGTGGCAAATTTTACATAAAAATGTGTGCAGCCTTTTAATGTGTGCAGACAAATAAATATGTGAATGAAAATTAAAGCTTTGTATGCAAACAATTAAAATACACATAATTTGAAGTCACATGGAATATTTTGACAATGTTTTCGGTTGCTTTTCTGGATTTGTCTCTGCACCATTGTTGTCTAACGAGGGTCCGAGAGCTCTCAGACTTCATGCAAAATATCTTAATTTGTGTTTAGAAGATGAATAGAAAAGAACTCATGGGATTGGAAGGACATGACAGTGAGTAATTAATAACATAATATAATTTTTTTGACTTACGCTATTTAAAAAAAACACACATTTACAAGTCAAATGGTTTTCCAGGAATCACAGAGACGTATCATGGGTAATTGAGCCTTACCTCCTCCTTATCTGCATCCTCGTCCACCTCAAACACGTGACTAGCGAGCTTCTCTGGCCGAGGAACTTTACTGTAAAAGAAACAAATATAAGGCAAGACATAAAGTTTGACATTTTCTGCCGCAGCAGCACATCCGTTTTCTTTTCGGCTTAATCCGGGGTAGTATCATTTATATGGTAGTATATTATTATTTGGGTAGTATATTATCATTTGGTTTTTACAGCAGATGAAACGAAAAACATCTCATCAACACGCTAAGTTATGTGAGGCGTCATTCATGTCTGAAGCACATGCTGTATGTCTGACTGTAAGTCAAGGGCACCGCTGCTCTTATCCCTCACACAGCTGTAGCAAAGCTCATGTGCATGTGTGAGTGTACTGTATGTCTGCTCAAGGAAACTGCATTGGCGGAACTATTATGAAGGAGTGTAGGCGGATGATGATGATGATGATGATGATGATGAAGCTTCATGACCACAGGACACATTATCTCTGCCTCCATCAGAATCATTCCTCATGCTTCCTCTGCAACAAAATGCCAAACGCTGTCTTTCTCCTGATCTCCACAATGTGATTTGCAGGTTTTGACCTCTGAGATACGACAACTCCATCAGCGAGCTAAGACAGGAAGTGACATCAATGGATAGCAGACACTTGTCTAGTATGTGGCCTGAAACAGGTGGAGCATTTGCTTGCTGAATGACAAAAGAAAGCGGAAGAGAAGTGGAAAAAAGAGAAGGAAATAGGAAAAGCGCTGCTGATGGGTTGTTGTTGTTGTGTGAAGAAAGGCATTTTTCCCGATTTAGCTCAGGACAAGACCTTGCTGTCAACACTGGGGCAGGACAGGATGAGGACACTGATAACATTAGAGAGTAAAATACCATCTCCCCCTCTCTCTTTCACACACACAAATAGACACACTGTGATCAAACAATGGCTCCTGGGGTCTGTTCTTCACTTAAACAACCTAATATGATTTGGCAGCTCCTGGATCCTTTCTGATCTCTGGATGATTTGGTTCTTCAAACAAGTTTGCGAATCAGATTAAAATATCTGGATGAGTTTAATTGATATGAAATAAGCCTGATTCTGAGCATGTTTAAGTTTAAAGACTTGTTGCTATGACAACAACTCCTGCATTAGTTTTTGATGAATAAAACTATTGTGGTAAATCATAAATCATTAAATACAGCTAACCAATTCAACTATGAAGAACAGACAGCTGGGGTTGTAACTCATTTAATCAATCTAAGATTATTGACACAATGTTGATAATTGAGATTCTCTGAGATTATTGTGTATGCTTGTGTCTGTTATGAAGAACAGATCTATCGATCCTCGAAATCATGAATAGCAATGCAGCGATTGGCTGGTAGCACAGCAGCACAATGACATCACACTGTAAAAAAATACGTAATTTTACGGTTTATTTCCGGCAGTTGGGGTGGCAGAAAAAAAAGTAAAATAATGGCTGCTAAATTACAGAAATATACTGTAAAATAACGGATATTAAATTACAGAAATTTACTTAAATAAAAATTTCTGGTAGATTTCGGTAATTTAATAGCTGTTATTTTACGGGAAATTTCTGTAATTTAACGGCTGTAATTTTACAGGGGTTTTTTGGCACCCCAGCTGCCGGAAATAAACAGTAAAATTAAGGATTTTTTTACAGTGCAGCTAATTAATATTCAATTATCAGCCTTGTGGGCAAAATGACTAAATTCTTGGTAAATTAAATGGTTTGTTAAATATGATGTGCAATAATATTCCACATTTGTTGTGGGCTATTTGTACAGGCTTTATACTTTCATGTGTTGATAATATATAGATTCAAAAAGGCGGCAACACCAAAGCTCCAAAAATGTCAAATTACTAAACTGAAAAGGCTGATACAAGGCCATTTCCGGAGCTTTGGTGTCACCGCCTTTCTGAATCTATATATTTAGCACTTTTTGCTGCTTGGCTGAGCACCCATTTAAAGTGTGTGTTGATAAATTATCAATTTATTTGCTATTAACTTCATTGCGAATCTTCTTTGGGCTAGCATTGAGTCTCTTAATCCCATTTTTATTAAAAGGCAAAATGGAATTTTAATATTTAAGAAATATCTGCATATCCCACACTTCGAGTCACCGGAAAATATCTCTCAATTTTGCATTTGTACAGTACTCCTGTAAATTCTATAATTAATCTCATTGAGAATGTTTGCCTTTTATCAAACACTCTCAAAAACTGATCTAAACTGAGGTGGATTTTGTACATTTTATTTCAGAATGTAGATTACATAACACTCACTCACTTTCCTTCGGGTTTATCAGGGCTCGCCACAAGGGAATGAACAGCCAATTACTCTTTCATATGTTTTCCAGCCACAACTCAGCACTGAGAGTACAACTCTGCTGTAATTAGTATTTTCCCATATACCACACACACGTTGGTACAGAATTTTGTTGAGAAACATGAATATGTAAATCTGCTGACAAAACTTTAGAGAATGATCTCAGCAGGCACACAATGTCATGGGACGTTAATCTTTGGTTAGATTTAGGGCGTGATATCAGGAGACCAAAATTCCAGCGTCTAAAGACAACGTTATGTGAACGTCCAATAACAATGTTAAATGACGTTGATATTAGGTTGATTCGAAAGTGACCACAATCCAAAGTTGAGCCAATATCTTAAACCAGGAATCACCAATCTCCGTCTTAGAGGGCAGGTGTCCCTGCAGGGTTTAGCTCCAACTTGTCTCAAAACACCTGCCTGGATGTTTCAAGTATACCTAGTGTGAGCTAGATTAGCTTGTTCAGGTGTGTTTGATTAGGGTTGGAGCTAAAATCTGCAGGTCACCGGACCTCCAGGAACAAGTTTGGTGATCCCTGTCTTAAACCAATGTCTTATTGACGTCAAATACTGCATGGTTTCCGCTACATTCATTCTTCCATAGTGGTGCGCCACACCAGAATTCATTCCCACCATGGCTAATTTACAGCTTCTTGTTCAAAACATTCAGCCGTTTTTAATAGCGGGTTATAATCGCACCAAAACGTATTAAAAGGTAAGTGAATTATAACAGAGCGAACCTTTCTGTAATCGTAGAAGTGCTGTGCGTCATTTGTTTAACCCTTTAAGGTGACATGCTGGCTGACTGACTGGCTGACTGACTGACTGACTGGTGCATGATGCTCGAGGCCAGCAAACACGACGTAGCTTTCAGTTATGATGAACACAGTTTCTATTAGTATACTTTATAGATAAAGGTCTATTGTTCTGCATACAATGACTTTATCTTGCTGGAGTTTATAGCCATTTTACTTTACTTCAGGTCGCATCAATGCTGTTCTGTAGGTCTACTGGAGACATTAATAAATATTTCTCGCAAATTTAATCAATGTTGGAGACATCCTCGTAACATAAACGCACTAAATCACACTTTATTGGAAAGCGCACAAGAAAGTCTGTGCTTGAACAGTGTAAATTTAAGGAGGCGTGCAAGTAGCTTTGTGCACAAACAGAGGAAATCGGCACGCAAGCGAAGAGATTTGCATGCTCGTATGAATGGAATCTCGACTTGTAACACTGTGCAATTTGTCATTGAAACAACACCATAGGTCACTGGAAGATCTGTGTAAAAGGCCTGCCACCACAGCTGGAAAAAATCCCAAAGGAAACACTGTCTGACATTTACTCATCAGGTATGGCCACCAAAATCCAACGTCTGATAGATGTCATAGTGGTAACATCCACACAACCTCAAGCCATAACATCATTAGGCGTTGATATCAGCCTGACGATGAGCTGTGACGCCAATTTCGATTTTCATTGCCAAACAAAATGCAACATCCCCACAACATAGGGATAGTGAACCTTTTTCGTAAATAAAATAATAAATTTTCCTAAAAACATCTAAATGCTATTGTTATTCTTTTTAATCTAAAATCAGACAAACAGACCTGGAATGCAAAAAAAGTACGCAGATTTTGAATGTGTTTTGATGATTCATTTTAAAATAGTAACAACTAAAAGTAAACTGTTATGTTTATTTCAATGTTTATTATAATTCTGGTCCATATATCGGCTTGATAATGTAATTGTCGCCCAATATTTCCAAGAGGTCATTTGCACAAGGCACAGTCTTGCATTCAATTTGTACTTGTTTTAGTGTTCTTGCAATCCTTACTTTGGAAGTTGGCGAAAGTCTCCAGAATAATCCTCATATTTGTAGTTCACCACATGCCAGTCTGAGTTGTATGTCTTGATGCACTGTAAAACAAGAATAAAAGTTATGTCTTTCTCTTCTGTCACCACACACACACACCCAAAATAACAAAAAAGCTAATACACTCCCAGTAATCTAATAATAAGCATCATGTTTTCCGCCCTAATCTGTGACAACAGCTTCTTAGAAGATAATTTCCTCATTGGATGGCACGAACTGTATCCCTGCGCTAATCGTTGTTAAAGCTGTCACCACACTGCACCGCAAACAGACACTAATACATCCACTGGGCATTACATTAAAGCAGATTCAATTCTGTTTGCTTTGTTGGCAGGGCAAGCATTCAGTCCTCAGCAGTTCTTCAAGGGATAAGATGAAACTAAAAGCCTTTGAAACCCAAAACGGCTTTCTCATTCTTATTTTCAAATCCAATTAATGGAGAGAAAGGGGAAGTAGATGAGTTGACAAAGCAGATTTAAGAGCTTTCTGAACTGAGCATTCAAGTGTTTATCCTTATTAGTTGCCAAACATCTTCTTTTTAGATTAGCATTAAAGATTACAAAAACTAAATAGATGATAAAATATCACATGAGCAATGAGTAGAAATGTGATGTTGATTTATACAACAGTTCAGTAAGAGGGTCATATTCAGTAAGATTTAACGTTTCGTCAATGAAAATACGGTCACACCAATGATCCCTTTTCACATTTCCTTGTATCTCAAGTCATCATGGTTGGGTAAACTTATCGATCAGTGAATGGGAGAGTACCACAAACGCATTTTATGTATTCCTATTTGTTCAAATCATGAAAGAAAAACTCAATGGTAGTGTTAGACTTTCAGAAAAAGAAAATTAAATGGTGTGAGACCAACGAGAGAAGAGAGGACAACATCAAATAACTGTCCTGCTCATGGACACTGCATTAAATACACCTCACATAAGCGGTAATAAAATTTTTTTATTTGATGCAAAGATATATAATGTAAAATAAAACTTTTGAAGAAAACTTTGAAGGATTTAAGATGCTGATGACAGTTAAAAGTGTCATACAGTCTTCTGAAAAGTGTCCATTTTGTGACACATTGGTGTTTCCTTGTGGAAGGAATCAATTGAACCAATTTAAAGAGCTAAATGAAATAGTCATCTGAATAAATCAAATGGATAAATGAGTAGTTAGACATTCAAGTCCATATACTGTATTTTTTTATATTGAGAGAATTATTGGTATCATTTTCTTTTGATAGTCCGTTTTGAGCATTTTGTTGCTTGTATGTTACATAGAAACTACATTAAAGTCTTTCATTAGAATATTAGCAAACTGTCTGCTTGGTACCTGCTGATACTGCTTCATAAGAGAAGTTTCATTAACTAATTTCAAGAGGAGCACGTGATATAAATGAGCATGACTGTACTTTTTTCGTCAGCTGAGGAAGTTTAACCTCCCAAAGAAGCTTCTGAAACATTTCTACACCTCCATCCAGCACTTCAATAACTGTCTGGTTTAGCTCAGCTACCAAATCTGACCTTCGAAGACTACGTCGAAAAGTTCGGACTGCTGAGCGAATCATTGGTACAACCCTCCCTACTCTCCAAGAACTGTACTTATCCACAGCGAGCAAAAGGGCTGCCAAAATCACTCTGGACCCCTCACACCCAGCACACTGCCTCTTTGAACTTTTATCTTCTGGTCGACGCTACAGAGCACTGCGTACCAGAACAGCCCGACACAGAAACAGTTTCTTCCCACAGGCAATCCATCTCATGAACACTTGATGATAATAATCGTGGAACCAACATACCGTAACTACTTGCTTTACATTTTTTATACACACATACACTTATTTAACAACACATTTTACATGCCAATTTGCACATAACAGCTGCACATATAACGTTGTATGTAGTAATACACCTGTACATACACTTGTCAATTTGTATATTTGCATTTACTTACTTCTATTTTTAAAATATATTTATTATCTGTTTTTTGTCCTGTCTCTGTAACTCTGTTGCATTGTAGAAGCTCTGTCACGAAAACAAATTCCTTGTATGTGTGAACACACCTGGCAATAAAGCTCTTTCTGATTCTGATTTTGACTGGTTGCTCATCTGTAATCAGTAATAATCCAATCAGAGTGATCTAAGCTATCTTCGTTTTGGAAGAATCCCTCCTTCCACCCCATCTCCTCCTTTTCCTCCCTTTTCTAAGAGGAGCTCTCGAGACCTACCTGACCTTATGCTTATTGACCAGGCTGGAACCTTGGGCTCTAATATCTCTGAGCTCAGGGTTCTCTCCCGGGACAGCATGCCAAAGCTGCTATTAACGGCAAGCAAATCTAAGCGGGAATTTTTAAAATAGACATTCAACTGACTATAAGAAACTTTGCAAGAACATGTTAACTTACACTAACACAAACCCTAAACTTGTAGTCTACCATGGTTTCAGCTACATTTATTCTTCCATGGTGGGGCGCCACACCAAAATTCATTCCCGCCACAGCTACATTACAGCTTCTCATTCAAAACATTTAGCGGGTTATAATCACACCAAAACGTATTAAAATGTAAGTGAATTATAACAGAGCAAACTTTTCTTTGCTGTGCGTTATTTGTTTAACCCTTTAAGGTGATATGCTGACTGACTGACTGACTGACTGACTGACTGACAGGTGCCAAAACAGTTTCCAAAATTACAGTATATTTTATAGATAGGGTCTTTGGTTGTGCATACAATGACTTTATCTTGCTGGAGTTTATGGCCGTTTCACTTTACTTCAGGACGCATCAATGCTGTTCTGTATGTCCGATATAGACATTCATAAATATTCCAAGCAAATCTAATAAATGTTGGAGACATCCTCGTTACATAAATGCACTAAATCACACTTCAGCAGCGTTTGTTTGAAAGTGCACAAGACAATCTGTGCTTATTTCAGTTTAAATCAGTGTATATTTGAGGGGGCGTGCAAAAAAATTTGTGCACAAGCAAGAGAGATTTTGCATGCTCGTATTACATGAATGTGATCTGGACTTGTAATACTGCGCTCACAACATTTGCCATTGAAATACCGTAGTTGGAAGATCTGTGTAAAAGGCCTGCCGCCACAGCTGGAAAAAAAATCCAAGAGGAAACACTGAGTCTACCAATAGTCTATTGGGAATTAGTTGCAATGTAACTTATAATTAACAAAATGTGTTAAAGGGAGCATCAAAATAAAGTGATTCCGAATTATTCACTAAAATGAATACTTTCATATCTTTACATTAACAAACAATGTCAATAAAATTAGAGGAATAGTTCCCCCAACAATGGAAATTCTGTCTTCATTTACTTCCCTTGACGGTTGTCACATTTTAATTTAATTTCTATTTTATTTACACAGTAAAACATAAAAAGGAGACAAACTGTAAACAAAAAACTAGATTTTAATTCTAATGGCGATGCTTGTCTAATCTAGTATTTTGAAGTTTCTTAAACACTTTTGAAGATACTAAAACAAAACACATTTAGACAACTAAACCACTCGTGCTGATGATATATGACATTACTTCACAGGGAAAAAAAATCAAGTGCTTTGGCATCTCATCTTGTTTGCTGTCCCTTGTGGATCACATTTAATTACAACTCTTATAAACCAAAATGACACTGTCTCTTGATTTACAGCATAAGTATTTTTCAATTGCAGACGCAGTTGTTTCCAAGAACTTGTTTGCAGTAGAGCAATTGTTCAGGACTGGTGTTGTTCTGACCAGAGGAGTCGTGCACATGACTAACGGTCCGGGGCAGATGTTTTGATTTGTGAGCGCTGGAAAAGTGCCTGGCTCAGAACCAGCTGCCCCTTGATGATGTCATTCAGCTCTTTAGCGGGAGGAAGTATCGTTTTACGCTGTTCACTGACGACACCCAACACTCGTGATATGAACACAACCCCAGCCTGACCCAGACCTCACACACGTACGGTATTAACACAACTGCCTACACGTGTACAGTCAATTATTGAGGGACTTCTTTTGAAACTAGTCTGACCTGTTGACAGTTCCTGTTAAGATATCTTCATTTTGCTGTAATATTGAAGACCTCATTTATTCTAATTGCTTTTTTATTCTCACTGTTACTTTCTGATTGCTGATTTTGTGTGTGTGTGTGTAGAATCATGGGTAGTGCAGTTTAAGGCACAAATTCCTTTCAAGTCATAAAAAAATATTTTTAATAAGACAGTTTCATGTGAAAAGAGAGGTTGAAGTTCACATCAGGTCAATCTTTAAATGTTTATCAGTTATTGTTAAAAAAAAATCATGAAAAATTGATGGAAATTAATGAACATTTACTTTCAGAACATGAATGTGGCGCTCTATGTAGTTAAATTATATTATTTATGTATTAATTATTATTAAATTTATTATTATTAGATGATGATGCTTATTAGGTTTAGGTTGCACCTTATTTGCAAAAAAAATAACAATGTAAAATGACTAACTGTTGTTATGAGTGCGTACACAAGGGCAAAGTTCCAAAATTGCAGCTTTTATTGAAGCAAAGAGATGGTCAGACAGGCAGGGTCAACAGGAGCAAACAGTACAACATGGGTAATCCAGTAGAGAAATCCATAAAGATGGGCAATGGTCAGAGCAGGCAGATAACACTTCAAAAATCCCCCCAAAGCCCAAAATCAGAACACAGGTAAACACCAAAAACAAGAACCGGGAAAACACTGGGTGATGCAAACTAATGCCGAGTTCAGACTGCATCTTCAAAGTAGTCGTGTCACAGATGTTTTGTACTGCATGACTTTCTGGGGTAGCATTCTGTCGGTGCTTTGTTAACACTGCAAGATGGATCGGCGACCGGGTTGGGGGGTGGTGGTGGGGAGAGTTCCATACTGCATGACTTTAAAATAGGAAGAGTCGCCGACAACTTTGTCCAAACTACTGTACATCTCACAACCAAACACACGCGAGAAGTGGTATTGAAACAACATGAGGTCACGTAATGTATCTTTTGTTATTAACTACATAACAAGAAAGAAGCCTTTAGTGGGGTAGAAAATGTGCTTATTTTGCTCACCTGGCTTTAAAGAGAATTACCAATTTCTCCTCAACTTTTTTTCTTTTTCTCCCGGTTGGGATATTACTAAGATGACACGTCAAACAGACACGGCTGCTACTGACAAACTTCCACTTGTTTTTCCTCTATTTCTTGAGTCCCAATAAACTGAAAATGAGCACTTTTAACTTCTCCTCCAACCTCCTGCTGGCCTGCAGATACCCATACTAGTGGATGCTGCTTTCTCACTGGCTGTAGGTGATCGCCAATGTTATTTTCAATCAGAACACATTTCATAAGGCATGATTAGTCGCAGACAGCTCCAGATATTTAGCATGCCAAATATCTCACGGGCGTCGGCGACTCATCGGCGATTCTTTCGAATCGCGTCTTTAACAGTTCACATTGTGTGATTGTTGCTCACATGAACAAGCACTGATTTGCCTGTGACTTCAGACAATTGTGATTTCTCGAAACCTGTCGGCGAGTCAAAATCGGGGCTAAATCGTGCAGTCTGAACTCGGCATAACAGTGATACAAAACTGAGCAAAGATGTGTTGAAGGTGAGGTGTATATGTAGTCCTGGTAATCAGTCCTCATGAGATTCAGCTGTGTGATTGTGATCAGTGGTGAACTGAAACTGGTGTGTGGGAAGTAGAATGATGGTTATAATAATAACTGCGTCCCAAATCGCATACTTATGCACTATTCTACGCCATTTTGTAGTATAAATAGTGTCTTTAGTGCATTTACACTGAAAACTCTAAAAATAATAAGTGCACTTTAATTACCCGGATGATGCACTCATTCCACCGGTAAAATGAAATGTGTAATGATGGGCACTTCACGCACTCAGCGACCGCAGCTAATGTTATTCAAAACATTTCAATCTAATGTTATATTAATGTTCTCAGAATGTTATTTTTTATTAGTTTTATATTTTTCAACAATTACCAAACAACACAACAACAATTAAATTATAAATGAAATAAGCATGATAATGATGGTAATCATAATAATTAAAGTAGAAAAAAAATATTAGTTTAAAAGTTATTATTAAAAATCAATTAGAGCTTATAAATGGGTTCAATGAAAATACAAAGTGGCAGTCAATAGGGTTAGTGAGCATATTAAGCATTACACTGCTGCTCAGAATCCGCAATTTATTGGTCCCGGTTAGGGCTGGGTCGATTGATGATTCCATCGTCCATCGGTGATGGCTGATAGATGTCACGATGCTGAGTTGGCATCGCGATCCTCTGCCCCCGTTGCAAACCCGCTCGCAAAAAATACACACTTGGGCCCCATTTACACTAATATATCTTAGTTTTAAAATGCAGTTTCATCTAGCATTTCTGAACAGCTTCTTCTGTTGAAAACGCACATCACGGAACAACACACACACAGACACACTGTCATGCCCTCTCCTGAGCTTTAATTACTTTTAATCTTGTCTCTATCTAACAACTCTTTGGTCATTTGAATCTATCAGGTAACGTGTCACAGCATCAGCACTCTGCTTCAATCTTTCGCTTTCACGCTTGTACCTAGTAAATTTAGTGAAAACCTCAGATACTGTTGGTTGGTTCCTGTCAATTGAGCACCTGTTTTACCAACCAAGCCATTATAACAACACAGATCACTCTAGCTATTCTATGTCAGAGTCCCATGGAAAAAGTGATTGACACGTGGTAATTTGTGTGTAACATCTTTATTTATGATTTAGTTATGGGTAAAACAAAGACCATGCAGGTCAGGTAGTTTAAACGGTAGGCTACAAATAATTACTTCGTAATGAATTTATTAATTATTCATGAATAATTAATTATTCATAAATATTTAATTCACTGCCACCTATGAAGACGATGGCATCGTCCATCGCGATGTTTCACATAAGACATCATATGAAGCCAAACTGGTCAACATAGTCCAACCCTAGTCCAGGTGATCAAGAAATGGTTGCCATATATTGTAAAACTTATCAAGATTATCAAAAACTCCATAACGGACTCTTTTCATGTGCAATATTTGCATGAGATAAATTAACCATATCTTAAATATCTACAGAATCTGATTTCCACAGTTTTAGAATGACACTCTAATAATACTTCCATAAATGATGGTGCTTTGTATAGATACATAATAATCCAGCAGAGAATGAGAATATCTAAATATAGCAATTTCTTGATCAGGTTTGAAGGTAAAACCATACATATCAGAAAACCATTAAAATATGTCAAACCATAAGTCATAATGTTTTGGACACATCCAAATAAGGTGGGTCAGAAAGCCCTGCTCACAATGTTATTTGAAACATGATTAAAACATTCCATATACGTTATATTAATGCTCAAAGAACATTTTCTATCTACATTAGAAGAACATTAATCAACAACACCCAACATTTGAAACATGTTCCAGGAAGGTTGTCCAAAGAATGTTTCTATGTTGTAATAATAATAATAATAATATTTCATTTTATTTGTAGTTGGCACCTTTCTAGACACCAAAAGTCGCCTTACAACAAGCATCGACAGCCAAAACAGAAACAAATTAAAACAATTAATAAAACATTACCGAACAAGCATTTTAAGTGTATATACATACATACACATACATTTATTAAAAGAAAGCCTGCTTAAAAAGATGGGTCTTTAGGCAAGATTTAAAAGTGTGAAGACTATCACTGCTCCTTAAGTCCAGGGGAAGAGAGTTCCATAGCCGAGGAGCCATAGAGCTAAAGGATCTGTCTCCCATTGTGCTTAATCGAGTGCGAGGTGGCACCAGGGAGAAAGTGTTGGCTGATCGAAGAGTGCGAGAAGGGGTATAAATATGAAGAAGTTCGTTGAGATTATGCAAGATTATGAATTGCCTAATAATGTTATATTCTTACATACATTTACACAAGTTTTATGGAATGTTACAGAATACTCCAAGAGCATTCCTTTTTACCTGGGAAGCAAGATGTTTGTGTGCAATTTCTGATCATGACCGCAGTAATTCATCAATTGACGATCAAATACTGGAGAAGAGAACCGTGACCAGGCATATATCCAGACACCCGCTTCACTGCATTTTTAAGAGATGATTTACAGTCTCGGTACATTATGCCAAACTGTGGTCTTCCACTGCTTCCTATTTAAATAGTGCAATGCAAAATATTGTGGCATTTGAATAACGCAAATAGTTTTTGAATAGGAACTACAATTTTCGGCAACCTGATTTGCACAATTCATTCAATGACTCGAGTCCTTAAACAATATAGACAAACATGTATGATGTTGTCGGTGAGGGTAAAGCATTCATTCATTCATCCTCTTTTTTTGTTTTTTCTTTTGTTCTTACCTCCTGGACGAGCAGGCTGCTGGCTCTCTTTTCTGCTCCATCTGGTACTGACGAGTATAGAGTTCGGCCCTGACGCTTCAGCGTGGAGATCTACACAGATACATATGGAAATCATTGACATATTAGAAATAAGATGAGCTCTGGAACATTTAAAGATCTGTCAGAGTAAATCTGGATGTTTCTTGCAGCAGTAAAACTAACCGTGCCAAACTGCAAACAAAAGGGAGGATTTCAGTGTGTTTGGTGTTTTTTTAAATGTCAAGTTTAAATGTCAAATCTGCATTTTTTAAAATATAATTAGAAATAAAAATATATAAATTGTGAATATTAAATAATGAGCATGTTATATCTATATCTATGAAAGAAAGCTTTGTAACATCTTTATTTAGCATGTTCAGTATGAGTTAATTTGATTGAAACTGAAAACAAACAGTGTACTGTATGTTACAAAAGTTTTGTATTTTTTTATTTACTTTTTTGTTTATGAAACAAACCTGAAATATCTTGTACACAAATGTTTTTAGCTTTGATATTAATAGAAAATGTTTCAAATCAGCAGAATTTATGGATTTCTGTAGGAAAACATTTATAGTAATTAGTGAAAGTATTACAAATTATGACTGTTTTTTTTGTATTCTAGATGCAGCCTAAACACACACACACACACAAGCACGCATACATTGTAAAACCAGCAGTCAACTTTATCAAATGAAATGCGTGTAGTTAACTTAAAATTTCCAGAAAGTTAATTCTACTCATTTGAAAAGAGTTTTCAACTCAGTGTTGAAGGTAATGAGTAAATTAAATACCTCATTATTTTAACTTAAATGGTGTAAGTTCACAGTACTCATATAGATTAGCTTTTTTAGCTCAAATGGTTTGTTTTAATTGGTTTTCTCAAACAGTTTTAGTTGACTTAACTTATTAGGTTTTACAGTACTCAGTTGGTTTGAGTTCTCTTCATTTATTGGCTTTTACTGTGCTCAAATTGCTTCATTTACTCAAACGGATTTAATTCACAGTACTCATTACGATTAGTTTTTGAACTTAAATGGCTTGTTGCAATCGGTTTCACTTAAATGGTTTGAGTTACCTTACCTTTTTGGGTTTTACAGAGTATATATATTGTCAAGTTCCAAATTATTAACACCCCTGCAAACTCGGTCTTAAAATTACTTAAAGAGATAATTCCGGTCGTAAAGATATAACTACTTTTACGGTCAAAAAAAAAAAAAAACTTTCTGGCTGAATTTGTCAGGGGTATGAATAATTTTGGGATTGATATACAGTGTATAATTCAGCGTATACACTACATATAAAGTACAGCGTTTATATAAAAGATTATTTATACTATATATAATCTACAGAAATGCTCTGTAATAATTTGATAAATAATCAAAGGGACACTTCACACACACACACGCGCACGCACGCACGCACGCACGCACACACGCACACACACAGAGATCTGATTTTTTTTCCGCCTTATTGCCAGAAGCAGTAATATGTAACACACACACACACACACACAAACAGTATATATTTACACTCTTATACGGCTCTTCAGCAGTGTATGAAGTCATGCCCGGTCCAGTCAAGGCTTATAAACCTTCACCACGATTATTTTGAAAGCATACTTTGCTTATTTCAGTTTTATGGTCCATATTAAGAGGCACCACAAGCGCAAAAGTCTGGTTAGAATGAACGTTGCGCTTCATGTAATCTCAGTGGAAGTCAATTTAGTTTCATGTTCAGTGTCAGTTTGACATCAGGCCGTAGCCTTTAGAGGATACGGGTCATCATATGTGTTCAGGAGTATGAATGAATGAATGAACCACAAATACATTTATGGTTAACGTCAAATCTTGCATGCACTTGAAGGCAAAGTTATCAGCCCTTTTCAAATATATCCTGTTTAAACGGAACGCATTTTTTAAACATAATAGTTTTAATAACTATTTTACAATATCTCGTTTTTTTTGTTTTTGCTATGATGACAGTACATCATGTTTTTCTAGCTATTTTACAAGATACTTGTATTCAGCTTAAAGTGCAATTTCAAGGCTTAGCTAAATTTGTTTAACTAGGCAGGTTAGGTTAATTAGGCAAGTCATTAGACATAAAAAAAAATTGGGCTAATAATCCTAACCTTAAAAATCTTAGTTTGAAAACGTTTGAAAAACAGCTTTTATTCCAGAAAAGCTAAAATAAATCTTTCTTTTATATTCATAAGAAAAAACTTTCTCCAGAAGGAAAATATATAATAGGAAATACTGTAAAAGATTCTTCTGTTAAAAAGTGTAACCACAAGGGAGTCGGGTAACAACCGAGGATCCACATGCAGCTTTATTCAGTCGTAACACAGGAGAAAATGGGTACATACTAGGGATGGGGTTTCCACACAATGTCGAGATCCTGAAGCGCAAGTGTTTCAAAACACTGCACCAAAGCATGATTCGAAACAAGCATGTGTTTCATGTGATTAAAGCGATTCAAAACATCGATCATAGCAGAAGCGTTTCGAGACCTGGCGAATTTGCCTGACAGGGTAAAAATAATACCTCTATCTCATGTAGCCTAGTGGACCGTTCGTGTGCACAGAGTAACTCTGCTGCAAATATCCCCAGTTCTAATCCTGACTTTCTTTGAAATTATGACTTGATGCATTTTAATAAAGCAAATTTTTTATGACCAAAACAAGACAAAGTGTTCATTTAGATATCAGGCCAATGTTAAAACAAAACGTGTTACAAGAACAGAGCATTTAAAAACTAACATCTATAGCTGCAACAATTTGTTTAACTGTTACTTTGAAGCGGTTCCAGAGCAATGCATAAAAATTACCACTAGGTGTCACTGTTAGGGTTTCGAAACGTTACAAAGCTTTGACCCATTTGCTCCGACCGTTTCAGTTTCATGAACCCTCGCTTTGCCCACCACCAGTAAATACAGGGAAATCCAGAGGCAAAGTCAGGTCACAGGCAAACGGTCGATACAGGCAGCAGACAACGTAAACAATACAACTACAGTACGCAAGAGTCGAACACGAAGAGACTAAATCAGGAAACCGTTTTGTAATGTTACAGGGTATAAACCAACAAGACTCAGCAATGTGTGTGACAAAGTGAGTAGTCTAATCTGTGTAATCAGTCCTTGAGCAGCTCCCAGCTGTGTGTGTGTAATCAAAGGTGAACCGGAACAGGTGTGAGTGAGGTGCATGACAGGATTTGTAGTTCATATGGTGACAAGATTGTAGTTCAGGTAATAATGAACTCCAATGATCTATAAGGGTTAGATTGCTGGTGATCATGACAAACAGCACTTGGGAATTATTTGAAAAATGATTAGAATTTCACAGGCCGGATAAAAATTTTGCCCTCAACTATATACATTGTATCATATTTAAACATTTATTTTCTTAATTTCTACATTCTTACCTTCAAAGAGAGTAATAATGATATTTTTCCACCTATATATATTCTTAGAACGTGAATATAATTACTTTTACTTAATTTTTCCTAAATTACATATAAAATGAAAGTAGAATCTATACCAAATAGCATAATAAAACTTTTTGTCAATATTTAATTTATCTTTTTACTTGTATATACGTATACTGTAATTAATTTTACCTAAATTATATATAATATGAATCTAGAATCTTTACCTAAAGTAACAAAACATTTTATTAATATTTAATTTAGAATTTTACTTGGATACACAGTAAATATACTGTAGATTTCAGGTAGAATGTGACCAATAAACAATATATTTCGTAAGTATATACTGTATATACATAAATGGACGGCCCATCAGTACATACTTCTGCTCTGGCTACACAATAATAAGATTTTTATTTGAGATTACGAATTTATTTGATCATTTAGACTTTTACAATTAGATTTAGACACAATAATCAGATTTATAGTCTAATTTCCGAACACTAATCTTATAATTGAGTTACGAATGTTTGGTTTCAGCTAAGCAGGCAGCTGTTTGCACAACACAGTTTTCGTGTTTCTGTCCCCCATAAACCAAAGCCCAAAACAATAATCTCTCGCATACACACCCATTTCTAAAGGAAAACAATGAGACGGTTTTATTCAGGGAATCAGTTCGAGAGATCCCCTGAGACCCTGTTACTCAAATGCTATTTGAGGGAAGAGGAGAGATGTTTGACTAGTGAGCCTGGGGAAGAAGCAAACTTAAGAGAGACTCACTGAGAGACTGAGAAAACTAACATCTGCACAGGTTGCTCATCATTCAGCTCTCAGAATCACGCTGTAAAAACAACACTTGGAGGAAATCGCAGTGTGGGTGTGACAAGAAGAGAACAGAAAACAATGACAGGAATGAGAGGGAGAAATGGAGGAATGGAGACTGATGGGAGAGCAGATGGCTTGGGAGATGAACAGACGTTCTTACCTGGAAGTCATCGATGGGAAACTGAAGCATGTCTCTGAGGACATCGCTGAGTATCTGAGTTTTCTTCTGGACGAGAACGCTCTCGTAGTCCAGCGGCTCAATCACTTTGGGTTTCACCTGGAGACAAACATACAAGCATGCACTGTAAAAAATACAACTTGACAAATGTTGAAATTGCTTAGTTTTTTTTGTTGGTTCAGCAAAAATCTGTAAAAAAAAATCTGTACAACTACATTTAACACATTCAATCAACTTAAACAAAGATTTTATTCTTTAAGTTAAAAAGATGAGTTTTGTGAGCAACACTTTGCTAGTTCATCCAAAAAAGCTTCTGCCAACTTGTTTTTTTGTGTTAAGTCAATCTCTGACTTTTTTTATGCAACATACAAGTAACATAACCTTTTGTTTATTAAAAAAAAGGTTTTAAACATGTTAAATGTTCTAAAAAAAGAATAATCAATTGCCGTATAGAACCTTTCATAGTTTGTATTAAAAAGTAAATGCTGAGTGAAAATAATATTATTATAATATATATTATTATAATATATATTATTATTATTAATACAATAATAACCATTGTTATTCTTCACATTGTTATTAAAACAAAACCAAAAAAACACTACAATATTTATAGTAACTTCATTTGAAACTTAATTTGCAGTTCAACTTTATTTGGTGCACATCTGCAGTTATGTACATTTTCATCTCGCGTTTACATGGGCAAGTTTAACAACAGCAAAGTACAAGAAATAATCACACTTTTAGGACTTCAAATTAAGACAATATATGGTTTGAGCATCGATATCACAATGTGTGTATCTGCAATAGTCACATTGCTGGATTAGATTATTTATTAAAGTTTAAATCTAAAGTTACTATGAAATATTATTATTTTAAAAGATTATTTTATACAATGATGACCATGTTATTTTACGTTTGATTTTTCAATTTCTCTACTTAAATACTTATAGAGTCCTCAGAAAACCATAAAGCACTGTTTCTTCATTTATTTTTGCTTGTAATTTATTATAATTTATGCAAATCCACTGCATAGTGAAAGACTGGATCCTCCCAGTTGATCAAAATTAGGGAAGTCTTTCCAAATAGAGCTTTTCAAATCATATGGTACATTTACATTCATATTCCAATACTGTATATACAGCAGTAAAACTAAATTTCGCAATGTCAGATTGTCCCAATATAATACAGGCCTGAACAAAATGAACAAAATCAAATAGACAACTGTACCATGAATGACAATTAATCAAAACAGAGGTACAATTTTAAATTGAGTAACTCATATATATATATATATATATATAAATCATTACAGGACTTTTCTTTCAGAATAATTTCTCCCCAACAAATACTGTATGACATAGTATCTTACATCAATCCATCTATTTATATTCTAAAGCACTTCAACGGTTAGGATTAATGGTCAACAGTACGAAAATAAGCAACACTTTTTGAAGGTTTCCTTTAAACTCTAAAAAAATGATGTTTGTATCAAACTACTTATTTAAAATGAGTTAAAACAACACAATTCTTGAGGTTTTTTTTTGGCCAACTTAATTTCTTTATCTTCAATCTACTTTAACTCATTCATGTTCTCCCAACACAATTATATTGTATGGAACCCAGCATTTTTTACAGTACTTTTGGCTTACTATAAGGGTGTATTCACACTTGCAGTCCAGCTTGTTTCACTCTTGGTTTGTTTGGCTGAACCAAAAAAGAAAATGATATATTTAGACCTGAAACCTGTACTATGAGGGCGACTGAACAAACTCTGGATTAGTTTTGAGCTGACAAAACCAAACCAGTGCAGTAAGGCTTTGTTTGTTGATGACACTTTCTCTGTTAACTCGGGCTTTGACCCTGAGTTCAGATGAAGATGGGACATCAGTAGAAAACAGCCAATCGCAGACCTTAAAAACATGAAGATATACTGTGGTGGATTTCTTGTGAAAGAGTCAGCACATTTGGCGGATTCTTGATTTGTGACGTCTAAAACCAAAACATATCCTGTGTCAGAGCAGGTAAGCCATCCAGATACAGTATAATGGTGACAAAGAGTGATTAAAGCCGAGTTACCTTCATAGTACCTAAAACCTAGAATAGGTGCAAACTAAACCCTTAAACCCCTAGCTTTCACACTGTAATTTTTAAGACTGAACTTGTTTATATCTTATAAAAACACCACAGTCTTATTGGGAAAATGTGCCCACCCAGGGCTACATTTCTAAGAACCAAGAAATATGTGCATATTGTGTGTAAAACAAATGCTACAGAACGTTTTTTCAGGTATGACTTGTTTGCTCAGTAACTTAGCGGAAAAGACTAAGGTTCAGCAAACCCCCAAACCCCACATGGTAGCTGAATGCACTTTCTGAGCAACTCCTATGTGTTGAAAGAAGAGTCATATACACTCAGGATGGCTTGAGCTAGAGTAAGTTACAGTATACATTGCTGTAATGTGAAGTGGAACGTTGACAAGGAAGTGCGGATCCAAACACAGGTTTATTAAACTGGATGGTCAGGCAAACAACTGTAAAACACAGGAGCAAACAGATGTATACAGGCAAATCCCAACAGGCAAATGGTCAGTACAGGCGGCAAGGTATCAAAACAAGAAAACAAAACAGAGACCAAACACGGAAAGACAAGATCAGGAAAACGTGTTGTAGTGTTCAAAGATAGACAAACATGACTCAGCCATGATATGTGCGCTGTATTTAAAGTCCATCTAATTAGTCCTTGACAATCTTTCGGCAGTGAGTTTGTGTGCAATCAGTGGAATCTGGAACAGATGAGTGTGAGCATTGCACGACTGGATCCTGTAGTCCAGGGGTGCTCAACCCTGCTCCTGGAGATCGACCTTCCTGCTGAGTTCAGCTCCTACTCTGATCAAACACACCTGAACCAATTAATTAGGACCTGAACAGCACTACATAATTATACAGGCAGGTGTGTTTAATATGGGTTGCAACTGAAATCTGCAGGACGGTTGATCTCCAGGAGCAGGGATGATCACCCCTGCTGTAGTCCATGTATCGGCGGATTTGTAGTCCGTTAAGATCTGTGTGTTTGCCAGCGATCTGCAGCCGCTAAATCACTGGTGATCATAACAGTTACTTGTCATTTCTTTGTAAAAAATGGATTTCTTTTTAGTAACCTTCTATAACCTTCTATGTGAAGCTGCTTTGACACAATCTACATTGTAAAAGCGCTATACAAATAAAGGTGAATTGAATTGAATTGAAAGTAACGTCTCAATGAAACTAGTTATTTTTTTTCCAGTGTAGTACAACCACTCATCAGAAAGGTTTGTGCACCTATAAAAAATTACAAAACAATACCCCTTCAGAGGAACCAACAAAAACATTTGCATTTTTACAGGCTCCCAAAACACCATTGTTACTTGAAAGAATGACCAAACCACATTTAAAAAAAAATCAACTCTATAATTTCACTCTTATTTCTTATGCAATTAGGAATAATAGATCAATTTTACTCCTCCTCATTACCTCACTGTGATGATGTTGATATCTAAATGTGGCCAGTAATTGGTGTACTTTATGTCTTCTGACAGCAGAGGCTTCCGAAAATTCAAAACAGGACATTTTTCCTCTTAGTTACTGGGATTTAAATAGAATGTTGGTAATTGTGCAACAAAGTATGAGTTTTATACAGTATTTACAGTATAATTTGCTATCTCAAAAAACTACATGACAGTCTGTTCATCAGTTTGCCTTTCAGTGTCAAATCTGCAATACTGGATAAATGTGGTGCGAAACTTGAAAACACAATATATTCTATGATATGACAACATCAACTGAAACCAAAGACAAACACCAATGTCTTTGTGCACACACACACACACACTCTGTTCTGTTTGTTACTGTGTAAGAGAGAAGAGAGTTGTGAATGAGTGTTGTGTTGAACTGTACCAGGCAGTTCACACACTGCTTCCCATAATCCCTGCTATGATTGGCTATGCTCAGCGCCAAAAGTCTACATCACCCAATAAAGACAGGCGAATGGGTCTCGCTTACAATGTGCATTGTGACATCATCGCTGGGGGGACACAGCACAGAGAGACCGGACTCTGACTCAGGCACTTACTGGCTAATATATGATGGAAAGAGCCTCCGGAGAGCTTTATTTCCTGTCCAGCACACACACACTTTCATAAAGCTCTTTGCCACAACCATCTCTGCAATGTGTTCAAACTATCAGCTGAGCGTTTATTAAACACAACATGCTTTGATTTGCAATATGTCTGTGGAAACACATTTAATATTGCGATGTCAATCTCTGATCCATTTGATGTGCCTGTAGACCAGCGGTGCCCAAACTTTTTCTTATGAAGGGCCAAAAACCAAACTTGATTGAGGCTAGTGGATCGAAGGTAAATATAATTGCCATGGGTAATTTCTAAATGATTTAATCATGTTTAAAATGACTAGAAAGCACTGCGATATATTAACTAATACAGTAATATAATAAACTTATTACAGTAAAAACAAAACAATCTAAGTTATAGCAGAATTACACTACGTTTTGCCTTGATTTGCTTGCCGATGTCTTCAGCATAGTCCTGTCTGTCGAGTGGCATTATTTACATTTTAAAATATCAGATTTATTTACAACATTTAATTGAAACATTTGGTTTCAGTTTGCTTTTTTGTAGCTCAGCAATAAAACAAACAAAATATGTCATGTCAAATTAGAAAATGACGACGTCTGTGTTAAATGCTTTTGTCCCAACCCTCTCCATCACATTCATTCTCCTATCAGATGGGATGGTGGACAAAATCAAAGGTTACAATGGGCCAGCTTTGTCTCATCTTTGAGCATCTCTGCTGTAGGCAATCAAGTGACTTTGATTAAATACAGGAAGAAATGTCAGTAAATAAAATAAAAACATTCTTTGCAACTGCAGAATCACATGCTAATATTATAACAGTTATCAAATGTTTATGTAATACATCAATAGTTTCTTATAAAGAGTAATGAAATTAAATAGAGTGTCCCTTAGACAAACATATGAAATGAAAACAAAAGATCACAATCAACTATTTAGATTTCATAAAGATTTGTTGAATAGTTATTTGAATAATAGTTTTGCTGAACCAAAATAATTCAGTTCTTACATTCAATTCTGTTGTTGAGTCACTAACTTACAAATTATAAGGTTTAAACAGTAAAACAATTGTAAATTAATTGTTTTAGTAAAATATTATATTGATAAATAAAAATACACAATATTAAATTAATTCATTCTTTAAACTGAGTTTAAAATCAGGTCAGTTAAGTGAAAATTAAGTCAGTATTCAAAAATCTAGAAATTTCCAGAGAGTAAAAGAAGAAATACTCTCTAAACTTTGCTTAAGCTCTTCCTTTAATCTTTACTGGTGAAACTGACCCATAGATTTATATTTAAAATATGAAATGAAAATTATCTGACCCATTCAACCCTCATTAATTGAATTAATCATACTGTACGTTTTAAAAGATTTTTATAAAAGACTTCATTTTACACCCTATTTTTTATGGGTTTCTGTCTTCTGTTGAACACAAAAGAAGATATTCTGAAGAATGATGGTTGCTGGAGAAAAAACAAATACTATGGAATTCAATGGGTCCCAGCAAGCAGCTTTAGGCCTTAAATAAGTGAAGGGCCAGTAAATGGTGAAAGAACTTTCATTCTTGAACTATCGCTGAAACTACCTGAAGTAATTAGTTATATTTGTAAGTTTTATTTTTTTTATTTTATAAATTTTAAGTATTTGACAAAAAATATATAAATGCAGGGTCACGGTGGCTCAGTGAATAGCACTGCCGCTAACCGGTCACTGATTCAAGCCTCGGCATGTTTGCATGTTCTCCCCGTGTTTGCATGTGTTTCCTCCGGATCCCCTGGTTTCCTCCACAGTCCAAAGACATGCGCTATAGTTGAATTGAATAAACTAAATTGGCAATTGGCAAAAAAGTACCCCACAATGGGTTGCAGCTGGAAGGCCATCTGCTGTGTAAACCATATGCTGAATAAGTTAGTGGTTCATTCCGCTGTGACAACAAAAATAAAGGGACTGAGCCGAAGGAAAATGAATTAATGAATGAATATATAAATCCAGTTGGCTTAAAGCTGTGTGTGTACGTGTGTGTGTTTGTGTGTGTGTGTGCGTGCATTAGAATGCGTCTGTGGAGACTTTCTTGGCTGTAATCCATTTCTCATGTGTTGACGGGGACTCCCTGCTGAGGAACACACTAGAAAAGCCTGCTAAATATCACATCACATCACACATTTAGCAGATTTATTCAACTGCTTAGCGTCTTCATTAACTGTAGTCAAGTGAACATTTACTATTCTTTCGACTTCATCAAGAAACAGTCAATCAAAGGGAAGAGTTTGAAGAGAAACTTTGGTAACACTATAGTTCAGGTCACAATTCATGCTGTTAACTACTTTTACTTATTTTACATCCCTAATCTTTAGTCTAGTTAGCGGTTTATTAATAATGTGAATTGTGACCTAAAGTTTTTTTGTTTTTTTTTAAGTCAATAATCTGGCAACACAAGCTGCCAACGTGCCAGTCTAAATGCCAACAGCGAAGCTGAACCGCGATTCCCACAGGTCACTCAACACAGCCAACACAAACACCTACTAATGAATACAATATGAGATTAATTAGCAACTCACCAAGTCCTGGCACAGTCATTTAAACAAACCCACATGCTCTCTCTCTCTCTTGCTCTCTCTCTCTCTCTCACACACACACACACGCATAAACACACACAAAAGCACATGCACACACATACACACAGACAGCCTTGTTTTTGTGTATTGTGGGGACATTCCATAGGTGTTTACCTGTTTTTATACTGTATTTTCTATAGCCCTTATACAAAACTGTGTACAGTAGTTTTACTTTCTACAAAACTCGTTCTGTTTTATTTAGCAATGTCCTCATAATTCATCTCCTTGTAATACCCATGTCATTATACATATTTGTGTCCTGATATGCCACAAAAACCATACACACACTATGGGACGATAACCCGTTTCAAGGTTTACCGTGGTTTGGAAAAGTCAAAGTTTTAAAACCGCTAATATTTTCTGTTATACCATTCCTAAGGTATATGTAAAGGGTTTTTTATTTATATTTTTGAAACTAACAAAGAGAGCAGAAGTCAATTATTTATTTGAATGATTTAACCTGACATGTTTTCTGTTCTAAAATATTATAAATGTTTCCTAAATTAAAATATGTTGTGTTCAAAGGGTGCAAAACCGGTCGCTTTTTTACCCAGACATTTAAAAATATCAGTATACCAGTGATCACAATATCAGTATACTCTGAAACTGTGATATTTTTATCCAAGGTTATCATACTGCAGAAACTTATACCAGCCCGTGTCTAATACACACACGCATACTAACCGAACTTGGAAGACGTTGATGCTAGTTTTTGGAAAACAGCTTAACAAACTTACAGAAAACTGTAGAGTTTTACTTAAAAACCCTCTTTATTTATAAGCCGTTTGAAAGCAATGTCCAAATAATTCACCTCCTTGTAATACCCATGTCATTGTACACATTTGTGCTCTGATATGTCATAAAAACACACACACACGCACAGCACCTTGATGCTTATTTTTGGAGAACATCATAACAAACTTGTCACACACACACAAACATGTTTTAGTGAATTGTGGGGACATACCATAGGCGTTACTTTCTATTATTCATAAATTTTCTTTTCGGATTAGCCCCTTTATTAATCAGGAGCCGTCACAGCCCAATGAACCACCAACTAACCCAACATATGTTTTTACACAGCGGATGCCCTTCCAACCGCAACCCAACACTGGGAAACACCAACACACTCCTGCATTCACACACATACACTAAGGCCAATTTAGCTTATTCAGTTCACCTACAGCGCATGTCTTTGGACTGTGGGGGAAACCGGAGCACCCAGAGGAAACACACGCAAACATAGGGAAAACATGCAAACTCCACACAGAAATGCCAACTGACCCAGCCGAGGCTCGAACCAGCGATCTTCATGTTGTGAGGCGATCATGCTCCCCATTGCACCACCATCACGCCCTTGTTTTATGTCATACAAACTATAATTCATCCCTATAATTCATTCATCATTATAAACATTTGAGTCCTGATATATCATGAAAACAAACATACACACACAGATATACAGCACTTGGAAGACGTTGATGCTAGTTTGAGAGAACATCCATACAAACTGTGATGTCCTCATAATTCAATACCTATCTCATTATACACATTTGTGTCCTGATACAGTATATCACAAAAACTCTCTCTCACACACGCATACACACACACACACACACACACACGCACACCACTTGGAAGACACTGATTCTTAGTTTGGAGAACATCCTAACAAACTTCTGGCAAACTCATTTGCACACACACACACAAAAGCACATGCACAGACATCAAGTTTGTTTTTGTGAATTGTGAGGACATTCCATAGGTGTCCATTGTTTTTATACTGTACAAACTATTTTCAGGAAACTGTGTTTTACTTTCTAAAACACTTGTTCTGTATTATTTATAAGACCTCAGAAAAATGGAGACGTCAGCAATGTCCTCATAATTCATCTTCTTGTAATCCCAATGTCATTATACACATTTGAGTCCTGATATGTCACAAAAACATACACATACACAAACACAAAGCACATGTTAATACTTATTTTTGCAGAACATCCTAACAAACTTCTGGCACACTCATTTGCACACATACACCCACAGTTTGTCTTTGTGAATTGTGGGGACATGCTATAGGCGTCCATTGTTTTTATATTATACAAACTATAACTCATTTCCAGATGTACAGTACTTGAAAGACGTTGATGCTTTTTTTTGGAGAACATCCTAACTAACCTCTGGCACTCTCATTTGCACACGCAGATGCACACACATGTGTTTATGTGTGCAGGACAGCAGAAATGTGTTGTGTCAAATGTCAAGCTGGAGGAAGAGGAGGGGAAAGGGAATGTCATTAAAGTGTCTCTCTCCCTTCGGGTGGAGGGAGGATCTTAAGGTAAAAGCAGACGCCGCTCGCTGTTTAACTGCGCTGTAAATCCTCGTACTCCCGCTCTGATTCGCTACAGACTAATGGACACACAGCGCTGTACAGACACAGACAGCCACACACAACTTCATTGTGGAGTTCAATAAATCAGGAAGGTTTTTGAAGAGAGACTTTGTGAGCTGATCTGAGCTCCACGACGGGCCAATTAAAGAGGGTGTTCGACAACACAGGTGCAACAGCTCCAAACACACACATCACCTCCTCACACAGACTCTCTGTGCTGAATGCTTTTTTATCTATAGGATGAATCTAAAATCTTGTCTGCATTATGTTTCCACATAAAGAAAATGTGTTGAGCTTGTAATGTTTTGAACCTAACTTCATTTATATGATGACTAAGCGCATTTCTCACACAAATTTCTTGCACCACACTGCAAAAAACAAGCAAAAAAGCTTTTAATGTACAGTACAGCTCGAAAGTAAATCGTCCAGAATAGTTTTAGTATATAGTATGGTGGCCAAAAGAGCTTGACTTGCTGCAATTTAAGAAAGCAATAAAAAAAAAAACATATCTTCATCTTCAAATGAAATATCTTCATTTCTTCACACGTGCTGCATTTTCTCACAACGCAAACAAATAAATAAAACACGCTGAATTTTCTTACAACGCAAATTAAATTAATAAAACGTGCTGCATTTTCTCCATAACCATAACCTAAATAGCCAGGTATGTCACGTTTTAGGGTCCTCTTAAAACATTTCCGTTGTGTTCCGAGCTATTTTCGCCAATTGGTGAAGTTTTTTCCTCGCCACTGTCGCCACTGGCTCGCATTGTTCGGGACTTGTAAAACCTGACACTGTTTTAATTTACTATAACCTTCTATGTGAAGCTGCTTTGGCACAATCTACACTGTAAAAGCGCTATACAAATAAAGGTGAATTGAACTGAACTGAATTGAATTTGAAAGTGTTGTGAGAAACTGCAGCACCTTTTCGTAAATTGTTTGTGTTGTGAGAAAATGCAGCTTATTTTCTTAATTTGTTTGCATTGTGAGAAAACGCAGCGCGCTTTTTAAAAATGTTTTTGCATTGTGAGGATTTGCAGCGTTTTGTGTAACTGCTTGTGTTTTCTTAAATTGCAGCACGTTAAGCTCTCTCATACACCGTTATATTGTCTATTTTATAGTAATGGTTTTTGGAGGGAAAATTAACTTAATCAGAATAATCTTACAATGCTTTTTGCAGAACAGCCTAACAAACTTCTGGCACACTCATTTGCATACACACACACAGTTTGTCTTTGTGAATTGTGGGGACATACCATAGGGAAAATGAACGTCCAACGTAGGGTTATTACACAACTATACATACATCAGACATTGTTTACAGTATATATAGTAAAACTTTAGATAAATATATATACTTAATAGAAAATATATATACTTGAATATACATACTTTATTCAACTAGTTGTCACTGAAATGTTTCAGCAAAAATATCTAAAAATATATAAAGAAAAACTATAAAACAAATAAAAGTAAAAGTAATAAAAAATCAAACATTATTTTAAAAAAATTATATAAAAAGAGATATATAGAGAGAAAAATAAAACTAATTTAAACAATTAATAAAACTAAAATATTCACTAAGACAGTAAAATAAGCCTGTTGTGTTCAAAACTTTATTTTGTTAATATATAATTAAATTTTTTCTTTGTGTATTTTTAGTCTTTCATTTCAAATTTAAATTCAATCGACCATTTTCCATAACTGAAATAATGAAGAAGTTATCAGTAATCCTGGAAAAAGAAAACAATGCAATGACGACGGAAACACCTTTGTACCTTATTTACCCGTAAAAGTTTACAAAAGCACCTTAAGGCTACATATTACTTCTCCAAGCTATTAAAATGCACTTTTTGAGAAAAAAGTACATGGCACTGCCTACAAATATTATTTTTCTGACAGTCTAACTTTGAAGTCTAGCCTTAACACCCACAGACATACTAAACGTGTTTTTTTAAATGTCCACATAAGAGACTCACCCCAACAGGCGCTGCTGTTTCCCCGTCCACCTCCATCTCCCCTAGAGTCCTGCCCTGCTGAGGTGTTTCACACACTGCATCCTTACGGGCGGCTCGTCCAGCCCTGCCCTGCATGATCCACCGCACACAATCCCTCCAGAAAACCAAACTCAAACCAACGGCAGGCACAGAAATAACACCCAGGCTAAGACTGAACAAACAGCACTGCACACTTCTATCTGCGCACTTCTCCTGCACTCCTTCTGTTCTTCTACTCTTCTCTCTCTCTGAAGCTGAACTTTACCATGTGGAGTTTTCAAGAGTGTTTTCCTCTATCACTTCAGTCCCTCCCTCGCTCTCTTTTTTTTCCCTGCATGGGAGAAGCAGAGACCACTCCTTCACACAGCTGTTCTGGTATGAGGGAGTGCATGTGTGTGTGTGTGTGTGTGTGTGTGTCCACTATTGTGTTATGTCACGCTCATCTGTCCTCCCTCTGCGCTGAAACAGAGATCTTAACTGTCTGTTTCACCTGCCAAAGAGCAACACCCAAAGCCCACAACAGATAAAGAGACTGAAAGTCCTTCTTCTTTTACTAAAAGAATGACAATGTTAATTAGGTTTTCTGCAGGCATTAGCAGTAGGAAGATAAACACAATGTAGTCAAATGAAACCAGTGGAAATAAACTGGTGAGTGAAAAGACAGAGGGTTTAAAAAGTTTTCTGCAGATGATTTCAAGGCCGCATGAAACCATCTGGCTTGATAAGTATTTTCCTTGCCGGTGTTGATGTGTTTCCTATCGAAACAGAGTTCTGGCAGAGCGTGTACAATGGCTTATCCTCTTCACACAGACACAAAAAGTCCCTGATGTCACAGAAAAATCATAACTATAAAAAAGAAATCAATAGAGTAGCAAGTTTAACATTTTACAGATTGAATTTTAACTTACGGTTGACCATAAATAGTAAAAATAAATAAATAAATTGGTCATCAGACAAGAGTACGATATTGTTTTAAACTGTAAAGGGTGTACTTTCATGTTAGTAAACTCACGATTATTCAAAAAATGTTTTTGTAAAGCAAAGAAAAGAAACAGGATGTGCTTTCTGCCACTTTACTTTCTGCGAACTTCCTTCTGAAACGTGCAACAAAAAAAGAACTGGTGAGAAATGTATTTATATATATTTTCAATAACCACAACTAAACACTTGCCCTAAGAATCCAGAGTTGTAACCAATATACATTTGTTTTACAGTACCAATTTTTGCCAACCCATGCTCATTCTGAAAATGTACCGCTATACACATTTCAGGAGAACGGCACAGAAGCTATGTTTTTTACCTCACCAGAGGCTGATGTGTACGCTTTTTCAGATCTCAAATTTCTCTCGCGAGTGCCATTTGCGCCTGCTGTTCTCATGTAAATCCAGCGATCGAACCATCAGAGATCGCTGGTACACACACACATCACACAAGAACTACATAACAGCCATGTTCATGGACTACAAATTCACTCATGCAACACACATTCCTGCTCCAAGTCACCATTGATTGCACACACACCACCGGAGGATTGTCAAGGATTGATTACACACACTATTTAAGCACACTCACTACACTCACTTTAGTCCCTGAGTCTTGTTTACATTAAGTGACATTACAACGCTTTGGTCTTATTTTTCCGGGTTTTTACCTTCGCCTTGTTGATCTGTTCATCCCTGCCTGCCGCCAGCCTTCTGACTTCTGCCTGTTACATTGACTACGACTCTGGATTGCCTGTATTCATCTGTTTGCCCCTGTATTGTCCACTGCTTACCTGACAATGCCATTAAACCTGCATGTGGATCCGCACCTCTGTTGTCAGTGTTACTTTCCCGCGTTACAGAGTCGACTGACTGACTGACTGACCGATCGACTGATCCACCCTCCTCCTCCTCTAAACCCAACCAATAGTGTTTTAAAAAGCAATGCAGAAAAAGAAAAACCCTCGCCTGATTTTTTACCACGTTTACATTCACACCCTGTAATTTATTTATTTATTTTATTTTTTGGCTTCTGTTTTTGTCTTAACTGCTTTCTGAAACCAGACTCAAACGCCATCTTTGTGGTCAACTCCTATTGGCTTCTCAAGTTCGCTGATGTACTACTGAACAAACTAGTAACAGCGTGAAAACCGTCCATACTGGGATAAGTGGTCAGTTGTTAAGCGCGAAAACGAATGACCTCATACCTCCCTGTAGCGTTCGTTTTAAAGATGAAATGCAGCAGTACGTACCTCTGGCTACATAATTCACGATCTCCAGAAATGTATATAAAGCTACGTTTTCAGAATGAGCCTATGTTTTTATTCTAGTTAACACTATCTTAATTGATGATCCTTGAAGAGAAAGTCTGTAAGTTATAAATGCCTGCTAAAAAACTCACAAAAGTTAACAGAAAGACACATGACAAGTTTTTCTGATCTTGATCTGATCTTGATTGTATAAAAACACAAAAATCCCAGCCTGCATCCATCTGTCTCTTTAACTCAGTATAGAGAAAAAAAATAGTCTCATATTATAAACAACTCATTTCCTTCAAAGAACATTCACACAGCGGGATAAGACACACAATTACAGATCTGCTTATCTGCAGCGGCCCAGCACTCTGACGTCCTCTGTAAAGGTCAGGCGACAGAGCGACATGCTGCACAATCCACATTCATCCATATTCAGAAACTGAATAGAGAATAGAGATGTGAACACACACACACACTTCCTGCAGTCACCTTCAGGGGTTAAAGTTCACCTCTAGGAAGGGCAAAAGTGCCGACAATAGTCTATTAAAAAAGAGCTATTTATAATAAATATTTCAATACTATTATTATTATCATTGTGATGTGTTCATTCAAAATGATCAATATGAATGTACAATGTGCTTTCAATTAATTAAAAGCTCATTTGAAAGACATCGTGACATGGGTTACAGTCCAAAAATGGACAACTAAATGCGATCCTAAACAATCAAAATAGATGGAGGGTATCAATGACATTACTGCTGCATCCTAATTCACATACTATCCATCCGAAATTGTATTCGAAATTAGAATTCATATGTCCCAAACCGTAGTATGTTGAAAAGTATATGCCAAAGGTTCCCGGATAGTCTACTATTTCCAGTAGAAATTTGAAGTGTAGAACTGTCTGTACTCTAACCGCTAATATTGCCAACAATACTTTGTGCATTGATATGAATTCGATGAGAACTACAAAGTCGGGTATACACTGTGAACAAACTACAAAAATGGTGGATGCGCGAGACCAACCGTCAAGTAGAGAGGCTTAGGTAAAGTTGTTTGAAGTTGTTTAATATCATTTTCTGTGATATATTTCATTTTCAACAAAAACGTGAACTCAAATAAAGACGTGGTTGGACATTAACTTCTGAAAGCATAATTATCCAAGGACCTGAGGAGATTTCTCTGCATGAAAGACTTACGAATGGCAGAGATGCACAAACTGTGGATGATTTTTCGAGATTATTGACAGGGGACATAACTAAGCAACATAACGGTCCATTAATGAGGAAGTAATGCGTGCCAGAGCTTGCAAACTCTTCTGTCACACTCAAACGTAGTATAAGTATGCAAATTTGGATGCAGCATACTAGTTGGCTGTTTACTGGTTGTCAATGGTGAGTGCACTCTCTATGGCTGTGTTCGAAATGCCATACTATCATACTACTACAAATTTTCTGTATACATGGAATACCCAGATGACCAACTGTATTTCCCAGAATCTGCTAAATATAACAGTACACAAGCTGCATTTGAATTACTTCCACGCGACTCGAACTATAGTATATTTGTAGTAAATAATATGTATAAGATTGCTGAAGTACTGTTGCTGAAATGTGATGTATGCATCTGAGATCTCTGCATGGGATACTGTTTCCCAACGAACAACACGTGACGTTTACTCTTCATAAATATTGGTGGACGAAGACAGTAGATGAGGGTTGAGTGGGCCAGAGGCGGAGAACATTCATAAGTGTAACAATAATTACGTGAGTTATTTCATTCATTTTCCTTTGGCTTGGTCCCTTTACTCATCAAGAGTCGCAACAGCAAAATGAATTGCCAACTTGTCCAGCACACTGTATGTTTTACACAGCAGATGCCCTTCCAGCTGCACCCCAGTACTGGAAAACATCCATACACACTCATTCACACACATACACTACGGCTATACAGAAACACCAACTGGCCCAGACGGGACTCGAACCTGTGACCTTCTTGCTGTGAGGCGACAGTGTTAACCATTGAGCCACTGTGTCACCACGACTTATTTTTTAAAATAAAAAATAACTTCCAAAGCCCTAACTTTGTTAATTGTATTATATCATAGATTGTATAGCTTTTTACGGTAGTTCATTCACTTGAAATATAGATAGGGCTTCTAAGTGATATCTTAAATTGAGAGTGTGATTGTGATCAAGGTAAAAGCAATAGGCGACTCATACATTGGGTGGGCGTGTCAAGAAGAAAACGCACTGTGTAACCTATATGTGCACTCTCTGCATACGGACCACTATAACATCTTATTTCTGCTTTAGAGGTCCAAATTAATATACAGTGCTTTATAATGGATGCTCGCAGAAAATCGTGTTTTGGAAAAGTTTGTAGGGATCTTTGCTTATTTGTAGAACTTGACTTGTGATTATTTTCGTAAGTCATAAATGTAATTTAGGTGTAATTAAGAGTTGTAATTCAAGTTGTGAAATATAGGCCATCTCCAGTCACATTTCAGCATATGTTTACAAAAAAAGAAAAACAATGAATGTTTAAATTATGTTAAATTTGTTTTGTTAAAAAATACCACACGGAACTGAAAAGTTATAACATTTGAATACAAAGGTTTTTGTAAAAAAGGGGTAGCAATGCAGAGCCTTGTTACAAGTTCGAAATAGACAATGAACTATTCTAAAATGCACTTAAAATCCCACTAACGTGACAATACCTTTAGGAATAGAAGCAATTTTGGGTTTGTTTTAGAACAATTCCATGCAAATGTCAACCCTTCCATGAAAAAAATTAAGTTTTTAGTAAAACATTGAAACCATTTCTGTGTTGTCTGCTTATGCTTGTAGTTGACAGTTCCGTTAAAGTACTCAAAAATGTCTCTGTCAATGTTTTCAAACAATTATAGTTGTCTTACTAAAAAAAGTCACACAGTGCTAATTTCACATTTGTCACATCCATAATAAAGTTTTTTCCTCATAAACGCAAAAATTCATTCATTCATTGATTGCCTTTGTCTTATTCCCTTTATTCATCAAGGTTCGAGACAGTAGAAGGAACTACCAACTTATCCATATGTTTTTACACAGTAGCTGCCCTTCCAGCTGCAACCCAGTACTGGGAAACATCCATATATACCTATCCACACACAATTAAATTTAATTTACTTCACCTATAGCACATGTCTTTGGACTGTGGGGGAAACCGGAGCACCTAGAGGAAACCCATGCGAACTCAGAGAAAACATGCAACCTCACACAGAAATGGCAACTTCACTCTTGCTGTGAGGCGACTGTGCTACTCACTGCGCCACCGTGACGCCCATAATATAATATAATATAATATAATATAATATAATATAATATAATATAATATAATATAATATAATATAATATAATATAATATAATATAATATAATATAATATAATATAATTAATATAAGGATTTTTGTTCTATCGTGAGCAAGCCCTAATCCTTTTGATTAGCATTGTTTTTTGGGGGGGGGGTGTGCAGTTTATTTCACAGAATTTCTACAAAGTATGTTGCATGCTGTTTGCATACTTGTTCGGTCACATCTATAACGCATGTTTATTTTGCTCTTTTAAAACATAAATAATGTTCACAGATTCATATTTTTCTGATCCCTTCACTCTGTAGTTAATAGTTTTGGAAAATATAAATAGATGTTTCAATATAATGTTAACCTACATAGGCTCATTCTGAAAACGTAGCCCTATATACATTTCTGGAGATCACGAATTATGTATGGCTGCATTTAATCTTTAAAACGAACGATACGGGGTGGTATGACACAGTTACTTTTCACGCTAGCAGCTGACAGCATACCGCTGTTACTTTGCCGCTGTTACCAGTGCCTTGCAGCATACGTCACCAGACTTGGGATGCAGAGAAGAGTATAGCGTGACAATGGGGTTCAAGTCTGGTAAAGAATGGTTCCAAAAAGCAGGTAAAATAAAATAAACAAGTAAAAACAGGGTAAGAATGTGGTAAAATCAAGGGTTTTTTTCCTTTTCTGGATTGCTTTTGAAAACACTATTGGTTGGGTTCAGGGAAAAAGTTAGGATCAATCAGTCAGTAATTCAGTCGACAGTGGCCTCTGGTTATTTTACGTGAGAACAGCAGGCGCGAATGGCACTCGCGAGAGAAATTTGAGATCTGAAAAAGCGTACACAGCAGCCTTGTAAAAACAAAAACTGCAAAAAATTGTACCTCCTGCGACGTATTTGGCGCACTCCAGAAATGTATATAGGGCTGCGTTTTCAGAATGAGCCTGGGTTGATGTTAACATAAAGTAAACATTCTGAGTGAATTTACGTTTTAAGTTTTTACTGAAAATGTCACATCCATAATGTTAGATCTGCTTTATAACAAGCATTACTAATTAATAAAAGCGACACTACATCATTGCACTTCTACGCATAAAATCAATAATATAATGTCTTTGAACAACTCAGATAAAACACATCAATAACTCTCTCTCTCTCTCTCACTCTGTTCTCCACACCCTTGAGCTACAGCATAAGCTTGGGTGAGCTGCATAATCCCACTTTGACGCAATAATTGGGAAGACTCCCAAAGGGGGTCAGGGCAGGGATCCAGGGTGGAGACCACTGATGAAAAAAAAAAAAAGCCCTCGACCTCACTGTATACACCCATCCACAGCGGGAGGCTCACGACTGGGCCTGAACTTCAGCCAGCTGGTGCTGAGTAACAGCTGAGAGCGCCACGAGAGCAGTTTATGAGGTTTGACGCACATTTCACTGAAAGCCTGAGCTGTGGAGAGCAGCACATTATCTGGAGATGAGCTGAGCATGTCCCATTCGAAGCATGTGTGATATCTGATCACACTATTGCAGATCATAAACATTAGAAGTAGAATGAAGGAAAGATTAACCTGTGATCAAGAATCAGTGGTGTGCAGCTCTTTTAGTGAGCAGATGGGTCAATTTTCAATAATCAATGTGTGCAAATGTGTCGTCAGCTTGAAAAACAAAACTGCTGTGTTGTCGGTGTACTGTATTTTCAGATTATGTGGCACTGGAAGTCAAACTTTTGCTATGGAGCACGTTTTAGACATGTGTTTGAGCCTACATCTCCTGCTCATCTGTGCTGCAGTCACTGTCATTTACAGTCAATATTGAAGACTGCAAGAACTACACAACTGGCAACTGCTGAATCTCTCCATGCTTTTTTAAAGGATGGACTCCAGCACTTATCTATGCACTTACACTTTTAAAAAATTATAATAATTATTGTATGTTTTAATTAAAAATTATATTGTACATATATTTACCTGTATAAACCAATGCTATCTCATGCCAATTTTTAGCTTAGTCGTATGAATTTGTACAATTTCATTCATATATTTTAGTACATTTTACTCGTCCCCCAATGATTTGTTTTAGGGGTGGGGTTTGGTGCCTCACCTTCTTTTAAAATTGTACATTTTCCTAGGACTGTACTCGTATGTAATTAGCCACTAAACTGACAAAACGTAAAATAGTTACGTTTCCATGTGAGATGAGGCTGGTATTAACACCACAATTAAAAAAATGTTTGCGATCACAATTTTTTTTTGTAAGAAATCAGAATCAGAATCTGATTTCTTACACAAAAAAATCAGATTCTGATTCTGATTTCTTACAACAACAAAAAATTGTGAAAAAAAATCAATACTGTTCCTGAAACACTTTGATTCACTATTTTTTTTTTTTTTACATTTATCAAATAAAATGTTTTAGTTTTCACTAAACAATAGATAATAGTAATAGTATCACTGAATAATAACAAGAAATATTTCATTCATTCATTTTATTTTCAGTTTATTTCCAGAATGCTGTGGCCAAGATTCTGACCAGAACCAGGAAATCAATGCACATCACACCTGTCCTCAGATCTTTACACTGGCTCCCAGTTACATTCAGAATAGATTTTAAAGTATTACTATTTGTCTATAAATCACTAAATGGTCTAGGAGCTCAATACATTACAGATATGCTTACTGAATACAAAAAAATAGATCACTCAGATCTTTATGATCATATAAACTAGAAAGAGTTCAGTCAAAGCAGGGTGAATCTGCTTTCAGCTACTACGCCCCTCACTGCTGAAATCAGCTTCCAGAAATGATCAGATGTGCTCCAACATTAGGCACATTCAAATCAAGACTGAAAACACATCTGTTAAGCTGTGCCTTTACTGAATGAGCACTGTGCTACGTCCCACAGATCACACTACTGTCTTTCTTTTTTTCATTCTTTTATAACTTGTTTTAACTCATTTTAATCTGTTTTTTTTCTGGGGGTTTTTATTAATTGTTTTTATTTTCTTATACTTCAATTTTATTTCTGTTTATGTAAAGCACTTTGAATTGCCACAGTGTATGTAATGTGCTATATAAATAAACTTGCCTTGCCTTGCCTTTAGTCCCTTTATTGATCTGGGGTCACCAGAGCGGAATGAACCGACAACTTATCCAGCATATTTTTTGTTTTATGCAGCGGATGCCCCTCCAGCTGCAACCCATCACTGGGAAACACCCATACGCTCTCATTCTCATTCACACACATACACTATGGACAATTTAGCTTACCCAATTCACATATACAGCATGTCTTTGGACTTGCGGGGTAAACTGACCCAGCCAAGACTTGAAACAGACAGCTTCTTGCTGTAAGGCGACAGCACTACCCACTGCCCCACCACGCCACCAAGAAATATTTCAAATCAGGATATCAGAGTGACCTCTGATGGACATGTGACACTGAAAACTGAAAAATGTCAAATATATGAAAGGTCACGTGTTTTACCCCTTTTTTATATTTAATATATGTGTTTTGTGTCAACAGAATTTGTCTGTAAAGTTTCAGCTCAAAACACCCATCAGATTATTAATTATAGCTGTCTGAAGTTTGTTTATTATAGCCCTAAACAGCTTTTTGCTGTTTTTGGTACTGGGCCTTTAAAGCTAGTCCTCCCCACCCACCATTTCCACGTGCCTGTCGGCATGCTTCAATCTCCGCCCTCGGCTGCGTCAGACAGACAAATAGACATAAGGGAAGCAGATCTCACGTAACGTTTGTGAGAAATACTACAGTAAGAACTTTACCAATGATTGTTTGATGTGTTTGTTGTGGAGTTGCAACGATGATTCACACACAATGTCGTTACAAAGTACACGCACACACACACACAGCGCGGAGCCACACACACACAGACAGCACACGCTTCAAGCTTTGCACTCTTTTTGCAAGCAAATGTGAAAGTATACAGGTTAATATCCACTGCTGTATGGATATTTGTGATGTTAATGTACAAAATAAACCTGATTTAACGTCCACAAACCAGGATTGAAGCGTCTTCTTTCATAATTGTACTGTCACACCGCTGTGGTGATGAAGAAAAGCTGAAGTAAATTGCTGTATAGTTCACCACAAACATGCTCTGTTTTAAAACATTTTAAACTTGTGAAACTCACTCTTGATCACATTTGATGATGATTGATGACCTTAGTAAACTTAACAGACCTTTTATTCCCGGTTGCTTTGCGCATGTTCTGTCTTGATATGATTATACACGTTACTACAGAGACATGTTAATACGCAGCTGTTAAATTGAAAAAAAAAGGACTGGGTGTGTTTATATCACCCACATATGTCTGTCCAAACAGCTTAAAAAGTAGATTTTTCATAAAATACGCCCTTTAAACAAAATCTTAACTTCTAACAACATTTCACAATTGTAATTCTGTAACTGTAGAAATCTGCAAAAGCATAAAACGCTTGCTTTGTAAAGCATTACCAAATTTTACTTCGCAAATTTTGAACAGTTTGTGTCTATTCTTTATATTTTAAATAGCATTTAACGTTTACTTAAAATCTGGATTATGGACATTTTTTCTATTACGGTTTTGTTTTTAATCAGTGTGTGCTAATGTTAATGCAAACAGCATAAATTCAGCCAAAAATAAATATTTTTATTGGGATGGAAATACTTCCCCCTCATTTTTAAGAACAAATAAATGATTAAATGCAGAATTGTAAGACTAAAATGTCCCCACGGGCACCAATTAAAACACCCAAATGTCAAAAGACGCATTTTTTAAATAATAATAACAATATATCTCCACCTCTCAGTCAGTTCGTAAACATAAGGAACACCACACACAGAGCAACACGAGGGGCAGCCAGAGGAGATTGCATTGTCCCACTCCGGAAAAATGCCTTTGGTCAGGGTGCCTTTTCAGTTACAGCTGCACAGGAGTGGAACTCTGTCCCTGAGAGCATCAGAGACATAACCTCTTACAGTGCGTTCAAAAATCATTTAAAAATCTGGTTTATAGAGCATCAGACGTGTCATCATGCCTGGCTTGAACTGACCCAGCATGTTATCTCTTGTGCCTGCCATCTTACGGATTTGTTTAAATGTGTTTTAACTATTCTTATCTTTAGTACATATTGTTGGTGTTTAATTTGTACATTTACATTATTTATTAAGGTTCACTATGTCTATTTTAGCACTTCTTAACTGTTTGTTTGATTGTGTAATTTTTGGATTGTTTTTTGAGGTTGACAATTTTAACATCTGTCCAGGGACAACAGATGAAAAATAGCGTTCTGGCTAATTCTGGTGCATTTGCAGAAATGCTTATTAATGTACACTGTCCCTGCCAAATAAACAAATAAATTAAATAAATTAAATTAAATATATATTGTGGCAAAAAAGATTGTGAAAAAAAAAAAAATAATTGTGTAATTTGACATGTTAAATACTCAAAATATTGTTTTTTTTTTAAATATCACGGTTATATAAGGCTTCTCTAAATGTTATAGGACTTCTGAATTAACATTTTGTCCAGACACTTCAAATTTACTGCCTTACTCTACTGGGGAAGTGGATGAAAATATGACTTTGTCAATGACAACTCACTCTGAGATGAATGGGAACAGATCATTTTTAAATCTCCTAAGGCTTTTTTCATGTGTAAAGTAACAATAAAACAATGAAACCAGCTAGACTTGATATTGAGTCATGTTCCTCTTGAGAGATGTAGATTCAATCCAGTTTTCCCCCAACAACATTCTCTCTGCTATTTCACAGACTAAAATATTTCTTGATGTGTTTGAATAATCTCACATGGGAGCATGACTGTGAGCGCACAAGCCACAGACGCACCTTTATTTGGGATTTCATCATTTTGTAGATTGGTCGAGTAAAAGTAAGGCTCATCTCGGAACTGGCATTGGCACAGTCTTTGCTTGCTTAATGAACTGATAAACTTTGTTAATAAAGCCAACATTATCCCAAGCCTGAGTGATGCTCTACAGTGTTTCTCAACTGGTGGGTTGCGACCCGAAAGTGGGTCGCAGAAACATTTTCAGTGGGTCGCAGACTGTGTGGTCAAAAGAACAACAAAAGTTTTGTTTTTAACTTGCTTTGCCTTTACCGGAATTTTATTTTGAAATGCGCACGCGACAACCGATCCCTCTGGAATCGACGTGGAAAGCGTCACGTGGCCGAGCAACGTAGAGAGTCAGCTGGTGGAGCTTTCATGTAATAAGCAGCTGAAAAAGAAATTCAGTGAAGTAAGCCTCTCTCAGTTTTAGTGATTTATAAGTGCGATCAAATCCATCCCATTCAGAACTACGTATTTGTATGAAAGTGGCTTATCTTTCTTGGTGCAGCTTAAGTCAAAGCAAAGGAACAGGTTGAATATAGAGCACGATCTTCAGGTAGCACTGTCTACCATCACTCCTGACTTTGAAACTCTTATCACATCAGTAAAGCACATCCTCAGTTATCTCGATCATTATCTTCCCAAATTACTGTTAAGTGAAACAGATGTTTATGCTGTCATATTAGATGTAAAAATGGTTATGATTATTTTAATCATTTTAAATTTGCTGGTTTGTTCTGTTCAACAGGATCAGTGTTAATGTTAATGTTAACTGAACCTTTCCTTATCCTAACCACTGTTTACAGTATTTGTTGTTTTTACTTTGTAATATTTCTATAATTTGATACATTTGGTTAAATGACAGCAATAGAATATTGTTTATTTGTAAGTCTTGCTGATTTTCTTATGATTTTTCTGTCACTACTTGTGAATTTAACAAATAAATACAAATTAATTATAATTCCAAAAATTATATAATAGTTCCTAAAAATTTGGGTCGCGGCTTGATGACCATGTAAAAATGTGGTTCCCGTGGCCAAACCAGTTGAGAACCACTGCTCTACTGCACAGTGTTCGCCTTAAAACCCATATTATTTGAAACTCTTCTAAATTCCCAAAATAAGTAAAGATTAACTTTAACAAGTCTTTCTCTGTACCTAAAGGGTTAGTTGACCCAAATATGAAAATTCTAAACCACTGTCAAAACATTCCATGTGATTTCAGTGGTTCAACTGTAATCATACAAAGCTCCAAGAACACTTTTATGCGACAAAAAAACAAAACCGACTTTGTTCGCTAATGTCTTCTCTTACTCGTCTGGTCAAGGTGCATGTCTACTACATGTAGTACAAAGTATTGTAATTAAGGTCAAGGTATACTTCAAATGAAGTTCTTTTTCATTCTTCGTTTGATAGTAAAAAAGGCTGAAAGACAGTATACTGTTTTTGAATCTTACGACACCCCCATGCTGCAGTAGGTAGGGTTGTTCAGTAAATGTGTCACTCTGCTCAAGTAGACCACAACAACAATGGTGGCTGTGAGAGAAGAACATTGTGATACTGTCACAATCCCCAGCGGTCCAGCCTGTGCAGATCGCTGGTAAACACACACACATCTCATGAACTACAAATCTGCTGGTAAATGGACTACAGATTCAGTCATGCAACACACACAAACACTTGCTCCAGGTCACCATTTGATTACACTCCCACAGCTGATGCTGCTCATGAACTGATTACCTGGACTATAATATCACCACACAAACACATTGCTAAGTCTTGTTTACATTAAGTGACATTACAACGCGTTTCCTTTGTCTTGTTTTCCCATGTTTTTACCTTTGCCTTGTTAACCTGTTTATCCCTGCCTGCCGCCAACCTTCTGAAGTCTGCATGTTACATTGACTACGATTCTGGATTGCCTGTATACATCTGTTTGCACCTGTGTTGACCACTGCTTACCTGACCTCGCTAATAAACCTGCGTTTGGATCCGCACCCCTTGTTGTCAAGTGTCACTTCCCCGCATAATACATACAAGGCAAATAGCCTTCTCCAACAAGAAGCATGATAGCAGCACACCAAATTGCTTTCAATTTGATGCAAACAGAAGCACAAATAGAACAATGTTTATACATTTGTCAGACATGGTGTGACGTAGACCTGCACAATTTTTTTTTGCTCAAAATGAAGATCACGATTTTCTCACAATCCTGTATATGTAAAATAAAGGTTAATATGAGTAGGCTATTAGTACTGTTATTTTTCAAACAGATGGTAAAACAACACGAATAATATTATTATAATATTATTTACAACTTTATTAGCTTTTATTCCCAGCCTATGCAGGTTCTGTTCAAACTGTTCTGTTCTGTTCTAAAGTAGAAGTCATTGGCGTGCAACCGCGTGCCCTTTCGGTAGTACACAAACGGTGCGTGAGCTCATGTGTGATTTCGCGGCTGCAAATACATCATTACATTAAGACAGAAATTACATCTCGAGGTGAATTGTACGGTGGCTGAGAGAGCTTTAAGAATGCACATGCAATTAAAAAACACTAGCAAATTAACCCAAAAACATGATGGACGCTGTTGAGATCTGGATGTGTTATTATGCCATTGTCATGAGAAATCGAGTCCCCCTTACAATTGATCCTACTGTTTTACTGAAGTTGTATAGTATAGTTGTGTAGTTTGTAGTGCCTTATTATAAAGTTCCAAATGGCACACAATAGCATAATAACACATCCGTATGTCAGCAGGGTCCGTCATCTTTTTGGTTTACTTGAAACATTCCCATTGTGTTATGTGGATATTTGCAAGTGTTGTGACCAAATGCAGGTTGTTTCTTCATTTGTTTGTGTTGTGACCAAATGCAGGTCATTTCTTCAATTGTTTGTGTTGTGACCAAATGCAGCTCGTTCCTTTAATTGTTTGTGTTGTGACCAAATGCAGGTCGTTTCTTCATTTGTTTGTG
>CAIGQQ010038854.1:740984-764544 GCA_903798035.1 Danio albolineatus | reverse complement strand
TCGTTTCTTCATTTGTTTGTGTTGTGACCAAATGCAGGTCGTTTCTTAATTTGTTTGTGTTGTGACCAAGTGCAGGTCGTTTCTTCATTTGTTTGTGTTGTGACCAAATGCAGCTAGTTTCTACATTTGTTTGTGTTGTGACCAAACGCAGGTAATTTCTTCATTTGTTTATGTTGTGACCAAATTGCAGCAAGTTTCTTCAACTGGTTGTGTTGTGACCAAATTGCAGCAAGTTTCTTCAATTGGTTGTGTTGTGAGAATTTGCTACAGGTGTGCTGCCAAATTGATGAAGATCTTTTCTTAATTTGCCGGTGTTATTTGTAAAATCATGTGCTTCCTTAAATTGCAGCGCGTTAAGCTCTCCTGGCCACCGTAGAATTGTACCTTATAAATACAGTATGTGACACTTTTGAAGCCATTTGCTGTCCATGTTGCTGTGAAGACTTGTGTCCGCCTTTACGCTTCTATTCTGACCTTATAAATATAACTGGCTGAATCGTAGTGAAGCTGAATGAAGATCACGTGTGGGGTCGAATCGAGATTGTGATCTTTTTTTGATTAATCGTGGAGCCCTACTGTAACATGGTTATGCTTGTCATCCAGTGTGTGAGTCTTTAAAATCTCTCCTTGAGCGATAGAACAAGTGCAGATACATATGTCATTTATATCAGCTCTGCTAGTTGACCCTCCAGTTTATTCATGCTGCAAACTTATGCTGCGTCCTAATTCACATACTATCCATCATAAATAATAATTGAAAAAAAAAATTTGTATGCCCTAAATTGTAGTATGTTGAAAAGAGTATGCCAAAATTCAAAGTGTAGAGCCATCCATACTCTAACCTCTCATATTGCACACAGTATATTGCGTGTTGGACATGTCGTGAATTCAACTAGAATTACAAACGCCAGTGAAATTGTAAATAAACTACAAACATGATGGACGTGCGAGACCAACCGTCAAGCAGAGAGGCTTCGGTAAAGATGTTTGTATGAATATTAGTTAATATAAAGCCCACTGGAGAATATTTAAATCGCGTTTTCTGTGTTCTATTTGATCTGCAAAAACAATACTGAACTTATATAAAGACATTACCTTCTGAATGCAGAATTATCCAAAGACCTGAGGAGATTTCACTGCATGAAAGACTCGTGAATGGGAGATTAACCTGCTGCTGCGGCTTTTCCAGCAAGGTAGGAAATTAAATATGGCATAAATGTGGATGACGTGCGGATGATTGACAGGGCTCATAACTAAGCAACATAACGACCTGTTAATGAGGAAGTAGTATGTCCCAAAGCTTGCATACTCTTCTGTTACACACTCAAAAGTATATATTTTTCCTTCACAAAAAAAGTAAATACTTTTAGGGTGTAGTATAAGTATGCGAATTGGGACACAGCATTAGTGTTGTTGTGCTGGATGTTCTTCTCCTGTCTGACTCGAAGCATGTCAAAAAAGGCAGAGTTTCACTGACTGTGTAATCATAGCGGCAAAACAATTTAGGACCAAAACAAACTTTTTTAGAGTCAACGGTACAACATGCAAGCATCATGTTTGTGAGTAATTGATAATAGCAGATTTTTTGGGTGAACTAACCCTTTAAAAGATTTAAGAATACAATAATAAACATATTTCCCTTTTAATGCAATCCCATGATTGGAACTACACATTTACTACCCGCTTACTTATTTTTAACAACAAAAATATTAATGTAATCCCTCCCAACTACAAAAAGATAATAATAAAATAATTCTTTATTTATTTCTATTTTTACAAATGTAAGTTTATTGAACAAAATACAAATAATCTGTCAGAGAATTTAAAAAACTGTATTATTTCAGCTCATTTTAAACAATCTGAACAAGCAGCAAAAATCTCTTTCCGAGAGCCAAAGGAAAGCCCAGGGATACTTTATAACCACAACACGACTTTCAGACAGATACATAATACATAAACCTTCAAACACACACACACACTTGAAGAAACCTTCAGCTCAGCAAGCTGCTCCTTCAGAGAGTGCTGAGTAATACTGTCAGAAGAAATCCCCTAACTCTCCTCTACACAATTCACCAGGATCAACATGAAATCCCTGATGCAACCTGCTGTATACGGCACAAATCAGGACAACTAAAATGCACATGTGCGCAGATATTACCGCAGATGCAGCTGCAGGTGGTGTGACCGCCAGTGATTCCCTGCGACTCAGAGTATTTTCATCCTCATCCGGCTCTGCTGCTTCCAGCTCGGGTTTACACACATATCCACAGTTCCTGTACAGCACGCGCCGCAGTCCCTCAAACAGCATCACACTCGCCGTGCAGCCCATTGCGCTCGGTGCCAGAAACATACACACAACTTCTTTAGTTGGCTTTGTTTAACAATACAAAGTCACAAGTCCAGAACTAACTCGACCCCCAGCACGAGCCTCTCTCTCCGTCCAGAAGCGCATCACTCCGTCATCCAGACTGAACAGGGATCAGAGCAGAAGTGAAAGGAGGAAGCTTCAGCCTCAAGGATGACAGCGGACTGACTTTATCCATTCAAATGAGTTGCTAGCTTCCTAAAAGCACGTATTATCTGAGATCGCCCCGAGGACGTTAGAGAAGAGGAAAGTGCTGGACTGAATGTAGGACATGAGGATTGACGGGGTGAATGATGAGCTGATTCTGGGCGTCGACTCTTCTCCTCCGCCTGGAGATGCTGATCTGTTTCTCTCTCTCTTTCTCTCTCGCTCTGAGCTTCTCTTCATCCGCTCCACCTCCTCTCGCTCTGCTTTTAACATTGTGATTCTTGACCCATATCCGGCAGCGCAGCATCGTTTGAGCATTCATTCATGCGCTAAACTTTAACACACATGCAAACATGAGCACGTGCTTAAGCAGAAGACCATCCTGACGTTATTTAATGTAACATACATGTCAGGAAAACCTTCTTCTTAACATTAGAAATGAGATAGAAGTGATGATTTTTTTGTTTGTTTTGTTATTTTTAGTTTGTTTTATACATTTTTATTTTTAGACATAATGTATTAACCTTTTGGTGCTGTTGAGTCATAATTAAAAAAATAAGTAATTAATGATTCATTTTATGTTTGTTAAACAGTTTTTTTCCCTCTTTTTTTTACATACAAATAGAAGAAAAAGAAGAAGAACAACAAAAAACAACAAGGAACAGATGAAAATCAAAACAAAAAACAACAATATATATACGAGATGTCTTAGAAATTATAAATAATTAAAATAGGCTCTGTCCTTATAAATAAACTGCATAGTTGCAATCTAAAAAAACTAATTCTCGACTTAAAAAGCCTCAAAAGTACATCATGTTGTCCAACAGTTGCAATATTTGTCTATTGGTTCGTTTATTTTCTATTTTATTGTTAGTTTGTCTATTGATTAGTTTATTGATCTGCTGTCACTCTATGTGGGTGAAGTAATACACAAGGGTGAAGAGGCTGTGTGAGTGTTAATATTGTAGAATATCGCACAGCTATCAGCCAATCAGATTTGACAACCAGACAGGACAGTTTTATAAATATATACAACATGCATAACAGTAGAAATGATTATAGGTCGCACATATCAATAAATGAAGTAAATAACATAGAAATCAATCAGTGGTAAGGAGTGACAACAATAATAGTAATGTAATGATAGTAATAATGACAGTAAAAAAGGACAACAGCAATAATAACAATGACAATAATTATAGTAGTAGTAATAATAATAATATGAATTATTGGTGGCGCAGTGGGTAGCACTATCGCCTCACAGCAAGAAGGTCACTGGTTCGAGCCTCGGCTGGGTCAGTTGACATTTCTGTGTGAAGTTTGCATGTTCTGGTTTTATACAAGTCGAATAACATGCGGTACAGGTGAATTGGGTAAGCTGAATTGTCCTTAGTGTGTGTGTGAATGAGTGCATATGGATGGTTCCCAGTGCTGGGTTGCAGCTGGAAGGGCATCCGCTGCGTAAAACATATGATGGATATACTACAACTACTACTACTAGTAGTACTTCTACCACAACAACTACTACTACTACTACTACTAGCACTACCACTACTACAACAACCACAACCACTACTACTACAACCACTACCAATACTACTACAACCTGAATAATGACAATGGTAGAAATACTTTAATAATGATAATGGGGAGATAACGGGAGAAAGACAAGTCAGGCCAGCGATAATAATAATGATAACAAAAGTAGAAGTAATGATATTAATGATAATTAATGATAATATTAATAAGATTTCTTTTCTGAAAGATCATTTATCAAACACAAAAGAGAATTTATTGAAACTTTTCTCACTTTGTAAGTAAAACGCTTTATAAAATGAATCTTTTTCAGTATTTTGTAGATGTTTTCATAGCTGTAAACAAATAATAATAATAAAAATAATAATTACTTACATTAATATAGCGCTTTTCTTGCCACTCAAAGCGCTTTACACATTTTTGAGGACAATCTCCTCATCCACCACTATTGTGCAACATCCACCTGGTTGATGTGACAGCAGCCATACTTCGCCAGACTGAACACCAGCTGATTGGTGTAGAGGAGACAGAGTGATGAAGCCAATTATGATATGGGGATAGTTAGGAGGCCATGATGAACAGGGTTAAACTCTTTTTCGAAGGGATTTTTAACGACCACAGAGAGTCAGGGTCATGGTTTAACATCTCACCCGAAAGATGGCGCTCACTGAGCAGTATAGAGTCCCCATCAATATACCTGGGGCGTTAGGACCCACACATACTGTAACACAAGTTGAGCATCCCCTGCTGGTCTCACTAACACCACTGTTGTCCCCCATCCAGACACTGACCCGGCGCAGCTTGCTTAGCTTCAGCGGGCGATCAGAGAGCTAGCTGCTGGCCTAAAAGCTATAAACTACATACAATACATAAACTTATGTAGCTTTATTTATTTATTTTCCACATCTGGAAAAATGTCAGAGTACAAGGAGTGGGCTGCTGTTTAACGAATGCATGAAACATGAAAAAGCTACACTTATTAGAAAGTCACTTATTTGAGTCAAATTCTTTGCTCATTTTGCTTCAATAAACTGAACAGAATCTGCTGAAGGAGCATTGGCAAGCATATGAATGTCAAACAGATACAGCACAATAATTCTGGTGAAAGCATACAATAAAAATACATTTTACTGCACATTTATTGTATGTTTAAAGGGGTGGTCCACTATGATATCATATTTTCAACTTTAGTTGATGTGTAATGTAGCTGTGTGAACATAAACAGCATCTCTGAAATAAGATGCTCAACGCCCACATGGAAAGAACCTATATGAGGACATGTGCACATAAATGAAACCTATATGCAGTATGCACATATATAATAATATACTGTATACGCTGCATACATGCGTATACATTATATGACACATATAGGCAAAATTGTGGTGCATATATGTGCATATACAGGCCAGTTCTCCTGTATTGCTTGTAGTGCTCCTGTATTAAGCCCTATATGTACATATAAGATAAGTCTCCTATATAGCTCATATGTCACTTTGGCAACTGTCATAAAAGATGCTTAGCTCATATTTTCTATTCTCAAGACAATAACTAAGAATTAAAAATAATGCAAAAAACGTATGTATGTGCGAACACATTATATGTTTATTAATGCACATATATGTACATATAATATAGGAAAACGGACCATGTTAAATATGTCACATGTATTAAAAACCTATATCAAAACCTATGTTAAAACGTGTTTATATAGGTTCTTTCCATGTGGGTGTTAAATGCAAAGGGAGACATTAGGTGCGTCCCAAATCGCATACTTGTGCACTATTCTACGCCATTTTGTAGTATAAATAGTCTAAATAGCGTGTTCACACTAAAAACTCTAAAAATAATAAGTGCACTTTAATTACTTGGATGATGCACTTAATCAACCAGTAATATGAGGTGTGTAATGATGGACACTTCACGCACTCAACGACCGCAGCTTCGTGCACGTAGTGGAAGGGGCAGAGCTATCGGGCGCACATGTTGGATAACTTTATTTATTATGGATTATAGCGCCTCCCGATGGTGAATGTGGTTATACTCATGCAAGGTATTATTTGGCATTTAGGTCATTTATTTCACTAATTTGGCAACCGTCAGGGAAACGGTTTGAACTTCCGCTTAGTAAAAAAGCCCTTAGTGTTCCATTTGGGACAGCACTACATACATACACTATGCTGTTGAGTGTGTAAGTGCATAAGTACATAAGTGTATAGTGTATAGTGTGTCATTTGGGACGCAGCTATTGGCTTTTACAAAGTTAGCTTAGCAAAGCCTACAGCGACTACAAAAATATGCATCTGGGTTAATGATGTCATAAACCTTCAGGTTATGCGCATACACCCCGCACAGCAAAAGGGCGTGGCCAGAGGCGCAGTAATGTTATAGCTATAGAGAAAATGCTATAAAAAGCTAAAATGCTATCCAAACTGTTTCTGTATTTGGACTTCCAAAGGACACGACACAAAGACAGAAGTGCTTATAGTTTAATTTTAATTATGTTCCATAGAATTATAAAATAGACATAGCCATGGTGGCGTAGTGAGTAGCACGTTCGCCTCACAGCAAGAAGGTCGCTGGTTCGAGCCTTGGCTGGGTCAGTTGGCATTTCTGTGTGCAGTTTGCATGTTCTCCCCGTGGTTGCGTGGGTTTCCTCCGGGTGCTCCGGTTTCCCCCACAAGTCCAAAGACATGTGGTACAGGTGAATTTGGTAGGCTAAATTGTCCGTTGTGTATGAGTATGAATGAGTGTGTATGGATGTTTCCCAGAGATGGCTTGCAGCTAAAATGGGTATCCGCTGTGTAAAACAAATGCTGGATAAGTTGGCGGTTCATTTCGCTGTGGCGACCCCAGATTAATAAAGGGACTAAGCCGAAAAGAAAATGAATGAATGAATGAGATATAGCTAGCATTTGAAAAAGGTCATTTACAGTTACACTGACAGACAGTATTTACACAGTAGAGGCAAAGCATGTGCTAGTGGAGGCATGACGCTGCCATTATGTTAGTTGACCAATCAGAGCCTCTTGGGGGCGGGATTTCATAGGAACTAATGTTAATGTTAGCAGAGTAGCTGTATATAAACAAAGTAAGATATATAAAAAAATATCTTGATTTTTTTTACAAATGAAGCATGAGTACACATTGCTTTGCATCTTATTAACACAACCAAGCCTTAAAAATACACTCTGGACCACCCCTTTAAAATTCAACATGTAGCACAAGTACAAAGAACTGTAAAAATGAAGGCTTAATAATGAGATGAGTGTAAGTGTGTGTTTAGTACTGTATGTAATTTATTATTATATTATTTTCTAGAAATACAAATATCAATTTAAAAAACTTCAAACCAATTATTAGACTACTGAACACACAAAAAAGCTGTAAATATATTCTTCAACAGCTAAAGTGCAGCAAAGCCCCTTGATGTCATTGTATGTTAATATTTCATTGGGCACTGACACGGTCACCTACTTTACAGTAAATGACTCAGACATATCAGAGATGTCATGCTGAGAGGACCTGAAGAATGAGGGTGACGTGTGTGACCACATTTGACCAGATCTGTCTCTGTGTATATCTCTCACAGGACAGCAGAGTGCATCATGTGTGTCGAGTACATGTACAGTTACTGTTGACGGCAATATGTCTTTAAATGTTTATATCTTGTATAAGTACTGGTCCGTGTTAAGACTGACTTAACCCTGCTCCGGGTCATCAGACATTAGTTTGGCATTACATTTCGAGCAGATTTATTAAAGCCTGCAGCTCACGCTTTGGTGTTGGTGCACTGGCGTGATCACTGATTGGTGCCGGTCAACTGCCTGCACCAATCAGATGTCTTGTTTTCTTACATTCTGTGCAGCAGTTTGGCATGCACTTCTACACGACTTCAGGAATTCAAACACTACGCAGAAACACCCGCTGATGTCAGCATGTGTACTCCTCCCTGATTTTTCAGTTGTGTTTTTGGATGTTTATAGAGTTACTTCACCCTTAAATGAAAATTCTGGCTTACATCATTCCAGAAGTGCACTCGTCTTTGGAAGGCAAATGAAGGTAATTTTAATCACACTTCTCCCCTCGGGCAGACGCTACAGATCTTTATGCACTAAAAAAATCAAAAACAGCTTTTTTTCCCTTAGGCCATATCCAGCCTAAATATTTAGCATATCAATTGCTAGCTGTTTTCTTATGGTCATAAACATACAGGACCCTTACTGTTCATGGTTTTTGTGATCAATAAAGTTACTTACTGTAGTTGTAAATAAGCTTTTATAAATATTTGTATTTCCTATTTGTACAGTTAATTATTACGACAAAATTAATAGCCCTCCGGTGAATTTCTTTTAAAATATTTCCCAAATTATGTTTAACTGAGCAAGGAATTTGTCCACAGTATTTCCTATAATATTTTTTCTTCAGGAGAAAATCTTATTTGTTTTATCTTGGCTAAAATAAAAGTAGTTTTTTTTTTTTAATCATTTTAATGTCCATATTATTAGCTCCCTAAAGCAAAATTTTAATCGAGTGTCTAAAGACAAAATAACCTTGTGTGTTTATGTACAATTGGTGAACAAAGGTCATTCAGTTCGGTTTACATCTGAAATTTCTATCCCTTTACTATAAGTCTACCCAAGACTCAGATGTTTAAAATTGCTCATAAAGAGATCAGCAAATACAGTAGATCTACTGAATATTGAGCAATTTGTATTGTATTAAAGATGAACAAAAATTGTATGGGTTTGAGATGACATGGCAAATATAAGGCTAAGCAGTACACTGAATTTGTCCAATATATTTAACAGTGAATACCCTATATTTCATAAGCGTATTCTCTATCTGTATATAAGTAATTTGCTGTCAGGGTTTAAGTTTTTAGTTTGAAGTTTTACAATATAATGTTAATTTGATTTTTTTTGTGTGTGCATAATGTACTATGCATAGCCTACATAGCTGTATTCATACCTTTTTTAATGAACAGCGTTTTATTGGACAACATTTGGAAGCAATAATCACTAACAATATAACTAATTAAAATACAAACATACATATGTATAAATGCATCATATAGACTAATTAATATTTGAAATGGATCAAAAAGGTTTTCAAAATTGTCCAAAGACAAGAATAGGTGTTGTTCATATTTTGAAAAATGCTGTTTACTGAGACCTGTCAAGCTCCATAGTAATAAAAAAAATATTACAATGGTAGTCAGTTGTTGCCGGAAACTAGAATTTTTTAAATATCTTCTGTGCTGAGCAAAAGAAAGAAACTTAATTAGGTTTTGAGCAAGTGAAGGCAGAATATTCATTTTTGGGTGAAATTTATTCTGTAGTGCTACCATTCAGAGTGGTATAGTGATATACATAATACTAGAGCTTTTCTCAAACTATAGGAAATGTTTTCACATACAATTCACATACTATGTGAATTGTATACTATACAGTACACTAAAAACAGTATGCGAACCGAGTAGTATGTCCAAATTCAAAAATCAGTATGCGAGAAGTACCCGGAAGACCTACTACGAGATTCTGAAGTGCGCATCCCATGCATGCTGCGCTATCCCATGATGCCTCGCGAGAGAATTCATGAACGGGAGTGAAGCGACGCGACTGATGCGGGTAGGTCACGTGATCATAACAAAATGGCGCATGTAATACGTCCGAATTCCATTCATACTGCTCAAATTTGTATAGAGCGTACTTTTCTAATGACCGAGTAGTACGTTTAAATTTAAATGCAGTACCTACTGAGTAGTAGGCGGTTTCGGATGCAACCAATGTTTAATCCAAACAGAATGCAAAATAACTAAAAAATAATAATATAAGGTTTTGGGTCAAAAACATCAATTACAAAAAGTACAATCAGCTTCTTTTGAGATGAATCCCTGACTTCTTGCTAAAGCAGGTTTAACATTCTTTCCTTGGGCCTCTTTTGACCAAAGAGACTGTTGAGCCTAATGAACACAAAGAAAGGGACATTTTCAGTACAGATACATCAGTGCGCAGCTTCAAACGCTCTATCCTACTCTCTCACACACACACACACACACACATCCATGACAGTATATCAGACAAAGAGAAGATCAAAAGCATGCATGCTTTGATAACTTTTCGTCTTTCGTTCTCTCACACATAAAAACTCCTCAAGAGGATATTCATTAAAATTAATCATTAAAATTAAACCAGTGCTCTACACACACTTTTTCTTTAGGGCGTAATTAGGGCACATACGTAAAAACACTTCTTCCTGTCAGCATTTTCCGGCCAACGCATTTAAAAACGACAAATGCAACCTTCTAACATTAACACAAATGATCAGATCAGATTACAGGTATGTAGTGGTCCCTATCAAGTCACATGTAACTTCATTATTGCACATAATCATGGCCAGGAACATGCATTATGCAAGTACTCAAACACACACATGAGCACTTGATCATTGGCCATAATTGCATTCAATGATTAACCTCAAGTGATGCAAGACTGACTTCTGGAGTCATTGGAATGCTGGTACACAATTTAAAATCAAACACAAGTATACATACTGGCCAAGCACTCATGTTCTAACTTGTCTTTCTGGTCCTAAATGGTTACTCCACCCATAAACTAAAATTATCTCATTATTTACTCTCCCTCATGGTTCCCAGATGTTTATTACAGTTATTTTTCCAGACGGACACTCATTTTTTTACCAAAATAATCCACCCCAATACGTCTATATGCTGCAAATGAGTAGCAGCTGAAATACTGACGCTATACAAAACATACATTAAAGGTTTAGTTCACACAAAAAGGACAAATAAATCTGTTGTTAAGTATTCACCTCGTGTCCGTCTAATCCCTCAAGACCTTCTATATTTGAAGATATTTTAGATGATATCCAAAAGAATTCTGTCATCCTCCTCTTCTCTTCTACATTTGGTCAGGGTTCATATTTACTACGGCCAACAAAGCACTTGTGTGCTGCGCTGCTGATCAATTGGTAATATGTAGTATGTAGTAAATGTGCACATTGACCAAATGCGGCAGAGAAGACATTGTCAAAAAGTCTTTTTTACAATGGATGCTGTAATCGATCGACAGGAGATCGTTGTCAGCCATCATTTGTTACATCCTCCTGGCTCAAGAAGTAAGTAACAAAATCCGAATAAAGTCCAAACCAGAAAATCAAATCAACTTAAACTCCCGTTCGCAAGGCGAGAGGAGAGTTTGAGCTCAGGTAGATCTTAAGAACTCCCCTGCGAGTAGCTAATGAACAGATAGTGGTCGCTATGAAAAGATAACTACTTACTAGGAGCATGTCTATGGTGCCAATTTGTGTTAGTCAATTAACTTAAGTTTCATGTTTTTGGACGGTGGGAGGAAACCGGGGAACCCGGTGGAAACCCAAATGAACATGTAAACTCCACACAGAAACGTCAGCTGGCTTGGTAAGGACTAGAACCAGTGATGTTCTTGCTGTGAGGCAACAGTGCTAACCACTGGGCCACCATGCCACCCATCTAGGAAAGGAGGAGGAGTAGGGGTGGAAGGGGGGATTCTTCAAAACGAAGATGGCTGTGATATGGAACTTAGGGTATATATAGTGGCTTAGGACTCATCTGATTGGTGAATCATAAATTGGATAATGCAGGACCAGCTGCGAGCAATCATCTGCACATGATCCTCTCAAAATTAGTTTATAAAACTTCACTTAATCAAAATTATGTGAAATGATAAATGAATATAAATAAAGGGAAAAAAAAGAAGAAACTCCAAAGCCGAAGAGGGAAGGATGAACAACCGCAGTCCTGTTCGCTTGGTCTTTGTCCAAACGCACAACACAGGTAACACTCCGCACCTGGTCCAAAGGCAATCACGGCAAAACCCTGCACCTGTCCAACACTCCAGAGAAATACCAGAATAGGAACACTTCCATCTAGTGGACACTGGTTAAAAAGTCACAACGACCACCACAGCTGATAATCACATTTCATGACTTGATCGGTTCTCGCTAATCTGGCTGATGTCATGAACTGATCGCAAGTATGATTGTTTACAAGTTTACAAGTAGAAGACGGTTCCAGAAAGCAGGTAAGACAAAAACAGAAGCCAAATAATAAAATAAACAAGTAAATAACAGGGTAAGAATGTGGGTAAGATCTAAAAACCTGGTAAAAATCAGGCTGACCCCAGTACTTTTCTTTTCCTGGATTGCTTTTGAAAATACGGTCAGTTGGGTTTGGGGATATAGGTGTTCAGGTCAATCGAAGCTTTTGAAAACACTATTGGTTGGGTTTAGAGAAGGATCAGCATGGGTCAGTCGATTGGTCAGTGGCCTCTGGTAGATTTACACGAAATGAGTAAATGGCACTCATGAGAGAAATTTGAAATCTCAAAAAGCGTACACAGCAGCCTCTGGTGGATTCGCAAAAACAAAAAACATATCTCCTGGGACGCATTTAGAGAAGAGTTGACCACGACAACAGGGTTCAAGTTTGGCAAAGAACGGTTACAGAAAGCAGGTAAGACAGAAGCCAGAAAATTAAATTAAATTAAAAAAAGCCTGGGTTGGATTTATCATAGAGACAGATGGGCTTGCCTGACATGGGCCATAGCAACCACCCAGAACCCCCTAGCATCCATTCCAACAATGTGGAAGAACAACAAAACAACATTTACCAGATGCACAAACTGTAATGTAAAAACTGGCATAAACAAGCTACATGAGATTTAAAAGAAATAAAACAAAAACATGTTAGCTCACTTTAACACATTTATGTAACACTGTATATGAAATTTTGACAGCAAGGACAGGGTTCAAGTTTGGCAAAGAACAGTCACAGAAAGCAGATAAGACAAAAACAGAAGCCAAAAAATAAAATAACAGGGTGAAAATATGGTAAAATCTGAAAATGTGGTAAAAATCAAGCGGCCGTAAGGGCTTTTCTTTTCCTGGATTGCTTTTGAAAACACTGTCGGTTGGGCTTAGGGAAGGAGAAGGGTGGGTCAGTCGATCGGTCAGTCAGTCAGTCGACAGCGGCCTCTAATGGATTTATGCGGGAACAACAATAAATGAAATTTGAAATGTGAAAAAGTGGACACGACGGCCTCTGGTGGATTCGGAAAAACAAAAACTGCAAAAAAAAAAACACCTCCTGGGACATATTTGGCACTCTTCAGAAATGTTTATAGAGGTACGTTTTCAGAATGATCCTGGGTTGGATTTATCATACACTCTCAGAAAAAAAGGTACACGATGGTACAAATAATGTTTCTTGAGGAACAGTTTTGTACCCTTGTAAAAATTGTACCTTATATGGTACTGAAAAGACCTCTTATGATACTGTTCGGTGCCCTTTATGGTACAACTCAAATGAAGATACACAATTGTTCTCATATAAAAGGTACAAAAGTGTTGAACAACTCCTTTATTACAGCATCTATGAAAATAAATATGACTGGAAAGGAAAAGTGATTTTTATGAATAATTTTCATATTAAAACAAGAAAAGTATATGTTTAAAGATACTTATAAACATACATTTTTAGTTCTATAATACAATAATACAAAACAACTGGTAAAACATAAAACTATAGGCATTGTAAACTAAACATTTAAGGCATTTTAATAAATGTTTGGTAAGCATTTTTGACACTGTTAAGGTACAAAGTGTCTTGTCACTGTGGTGATACCTTTCACAAAGTATACAATATTGTATCTGCAGGTTTTTAAAAACATAGGTACATTTTGGTTTCCCATGGTACAAATCATGACCTTAAAAGGTACAAATTTGTTTCTTTTCTTAAGGTAAAATTCTGTCGCATAAAAAGGTACAGCGCCAGTGACAAGGGTTTGTACCTTCTTTGGTACAACATTGTACCATTTTTTCTGAGAGTGTAGACACATAGATGGGCTTGCCTGACATGGGCCAGAGCAACCACCCAGAACACGCATAGCATCCATTCCAAAAATGTGGAAAAACAACAAAACAACATTTACCAGATGCGCAAACTGTAATGTAAAAACTGGCATAAACAAGCTACATGAGATTTTTAAAAAAAATAACACAAAAGCACGTTAGCTCACGTTTTTAACACATTTTTATGTGATGTTTAAACTCCATTAATTACAGTGTGAGCTGTTCTGCTTTCATGTAAATCCAGTCTTCTCATATGAAAGTCTATTTCTAACATTTGTTACTTGGAGTCTGAAGTTTATTTGCTTCATTTTTTTTGCTCCTCGAGGGCACGTTTTCTGCATATTGTTTCAGTTTGCGTCTGGATTTCATTTCTGAGCTGGACCGGGTTGTGGGGTTGCTGACGTCATGGTCCAGGTGACTCACTGTCAAATTATGATGTAATGTGTGTGGCTGTTGCCATAGAGACGATATTGCAATACTCAGCACTGAACAATATTATATGAGCCTGAAAACCCAGTCACACACACACACACACATAGAGAGGACAAAGCACACAGCATGGCTAGGAGCAAATCCATACAACAGTGCATGTGCATATGGAAATGATTGGTGTTGGGGGAAAAAAAAAACGAAAAAATTTGCTTACAAACTGACTAATTAAACAGCAGGTGTTTCATGGGAGAGAAAATGAGAGAGACAAAAGGGTACAGGGAGAGAGGAAGAGAACATAAAAGTATATAAAGAGTCAAAAAGCTGAGGATCATCAGCATTCTGTTAGCTAAGGTCAATACATACAGCATTAGACAGTCAGAAAACATGTGCTATAACTGGGCTCTTCTGCCATCTACAGGCACAAAACCAACATTTGTATTGCTATACCAGCAAATGCCATCTTTCATTGAGTTAATCTCAGATCCTGGTGTAATATGCAAAAAAGGTCACGCTTTACAATAAGGTCTCATTAGTTCTAATCTATTTACTAATGTGAACTAATAATGAACGATTCTCATACAGCATTCATTAATCACAGTTCAACATCTGCTAATGTATTAATAACATCCAAATTCGTACTTGGTAACATTAGTTAATACACTTTAAGTTAACATGAACGTATAATGAACTGTTGTATATTCATTAACTAGTGTTAACAAGAATACTTTAATAAATGTAATAAATAATACTGTACTGTATACTGTAAACGCATTAACTAACATTAACTAATACAATCTTATTGTAAATGTTACCTCAAATAAATAAAAAAAGAATTAATTAATCAAAAAACTAAGCCATTTGCAGGCTTTTTATTCATTCATTCATGTTCTTGTCAGCTTAGTCCCTTTATTAATCTGGGGTCGCCACAGCGGAATGAACCGCCAACTTATCCAGCATGTGTTTTTACGCAGCGGATGCCCATCTCTGGGAAACATCTATACACACTCATTCACACTCATACACTAGGGACAATTTAGCTCACCCAATTCACCTATAGCGCATGTCTTTGGACTTGTGGGGGAAACTGGAGCACCAGGAGGAAACCCACGCCAATACGGGGAGAACATGCAAACTCCACACAGAAATGCCAACTGACCCAGCCAAGGCTCGAACCAGTGACCTTCTTGTGCAGGCTTTTTATTTAAACATAAATAGTGTTGGGGAAAATTGTTAAGTGATGATGTATTTTTGAAAGAAGTTAGTATCAAGCTGGCTCCCACAAAAAAAATGGGATTTTTCAATCTTCATTTCAACGTTCTAGGTTTTGAAGCCTAAATACTGTATAAGCGACAGAAGTAAAGAGCTAAAAGCTAACTATGTCACAGTTGCACTTCACTTCAACATCACAACCATTTCAACAACTCTGTCAGTTTTTATTTTAAAAAATGAAAATAATAAACACATAAAATATCTTGTTTTGTGTTTAAAAAAAGAATGAAATTGATAAAAGCTTAAAACCACATAAGCGTGCATAAACTAAAGGGGAAATGTTCATGTGCTGAACTATTTGGGTGAACTATCCCTTTAATACCAGTTGCTTCTGATAACAGATTGAGTTCTTATGAAGTAAATATTATTTACATTCCTACCTTTTGTCCAGAGCCACAGTTTACAGTACAAGCTACCGGTCACACACACACAGAGACACACGAATAGATGAGCTATAAAGATGGTTTGTTTTTATAAGAGCTCAATATATTGTTAGGAGGAGGGTGTTTTGTTTATGGGAAAAATTATAATCACGATTAATTTGTTCAATATTGTAATAATGATAATTTCAAATGATTAAAAGAGGGCAATTTGAGCAAAATCTGTTATGTTTTTTTGTAAACAAGGTTGCTATTATACTTAAATTTCAGAGATAATGACATTTCACACTTCTACACTCCCACAACCTAAAGAGTAACTAAAAAAGTCTTCAAATGATTCAAATAAGAATTTAAAAAAACAATAGAATAAAATTATACAAATGAAACAAAAATATAGTCTTCAATTAATTAAAGAATTAAGAGTTAAAGAATTAAAGTTGATTTGTTACATATTGAGCAACAAAAGGGGCGGGATATGTTGTAATAATCGTTATATCTCAATTAGTTTGTTCATAATCATTTGAGGCCAAAACCGAAATTGAATTAATTAATTAGACAGTCACAAGTATTAATTTTGTTTTGCCTGTATTTGTTTTTATGGCTCTCAAAAAGATCATCTAAGACCTCGATTTTAGCTATAAATCTTGATTCTATAAATGTGCTACTAAAGAAAAACGTCAGCACAGGGTAAATAAATGATTAAACAGTCAAGTGCCAAAATGCCAACTAGTTTCCACATTGTGACCAATATATATATATATATATATATATACATATATATGCTTATTACTATTTATCAGAGTTGTGTGAGTATATTTTTCAAGCGTGGGCCAAAAAAAAAATCAGCAGTGCACCTTAAAGGGTTAATTGATTATTTTAAAAAACTTCATAGTTCACTTATATGGTATATAAAGCCCTGTGTACTATGAAGTTACACCAGGACAAAGAGAGTTTCTCACACGGCTGGAGTTTGGCTTAAGTTTGGTGGCCACAAGCTCTGGCTTTGCTCACGCATTGCTAACACTGATCCAGCACAGCGCTAATCAGAACACAGGACAGTGTTAGCATTGTTCGTCATGTGGAAATGGAGCACACAGAGACTAGGCCCTCAATGAACCTATACTTTGAAAGAAAATGAAGATCTAATTCTAATGGCCAGAAATAGCACACAAATGCTCATTTTTGCAGCTCAGATTTATAAGTCATAATTATTCATCGTGTGAAATCGCTCTATGGGTGGTTCACAACAAGTTTTGGTTTGCCTTTTGCCTTTGCAGAAATAAACCAAAATAACAAGAAAGCATCTTGCATTGTAAATTAATAGTTTCCTTATTTTGTGATTCACAAGTGTTTTCCATTTATTTACGGTTAGAATTAAATTCGCTCTGTCCACATTTGATGTTGAAAATTCAACTCTACAGTTTAACAAAGTGACTTTTATTGACATTAAAATGTATAAGAAATATAACCATACACCAGATACTTCAAAGTATAACAAAACATAACCCAATAGAAAAAAGTACTGTCTCTTTTTTTATTACTTATTAATAGATAAGGTCAATTTAAATACTGACAAAATTAGAAAACAGTGAGAGAAGGAGCTTAATACAGAGATATCAGATGAGACCTAGGAAGATTATCTTTCCAAAATCCATAACTGTTCTATTAACTCAAGACACAGACTGATTCAATTCAAAGTTATCCACAGACTTTATTATTCAAAAGTAAAATTAAATAAGATTTTCCCAATTGTTTCCTTACTGTGCAATAAATGTAAAAACTTTGAAGGTACACTGACTCACTCATTCTGGTCATGCCATATAATTAGTTCATTTTGGCAAAATATTTTAAATTTTATATCCGAAGTACATAAGATTAATCTGTCACCAGAGCCAAAACTGGGCATTTTTGGAGACACCTCAGAAATAGGAGATAAATATGTATCATAGGCAGTATCTTTGTGTATGATATTAGCGAATAAAATAATTCTACAAAATTGGAAGTCAGAACACGTGCCTGTCTTTTAAACGTGGATTAGGAGCTTAAGTTATGTGTTGCCCATGGATATGGGATGGCAAACAAACTAAACATATTTTTTTAAATCCAGTTTTGTTTTATATCATTAATGCTGACTTGTGACTCATTATAGGTGGAATTGGTTTGGCATATGTCGATTTGTGGAGCCTACACATTTCTCTGTAGAGTATTCATTTATAAAAAATAATAATAATAATAATAATAATTAACTATTTAATTAAGTATTTTTTTCTCTTATGCTTTTTTAGGATAATATTGTATAATTTTGTATCCGACTGTATGTGTCTTGTGAAATGGCCTTTTTTTTTTGTTTTGTTTGTTTGTTCTATTTATGATAAAAACAATAAAAAGATTAATGAAAAAAATGTATAATAAATAATATATAGAAAAATAAGTATGCAAAATAACAGAAAAAGTATTGGCAGTTTATTACAAGGTTTTTGTACTGTAATATAGAACACCAACCCAGACAATATATCACTTTAAACTATTAAAAATGTTGATAAAAGTCACTTTTTTTAAACTTTTCAAAGTTAAAAGGTGTTGTAGGAAAGATCAAGGTCCCATAATGCAATTCAAAATCATAAATAAATGGGAGGGGGGGGGGGGATAAATAAAAACATGAATCACAAAATACAGAAAACTGCATATCTACAGATTTTTTTTTACAGTGTAGGAAGTATATTTGGCACTGAAATGATTAAAATCTTGTGGGTTTATTGGTGCTTTGGCTAGAACAAACTTAACTGTAAAAACATTCATTCCACTGCTCATAAATCAATTACATATTACATAATAAACCACAAAATCAGTAAAAAAAAAAAAACAAACAAACAAAAAACTAAACTGCACACATACAAACATGTTTAATCACACAAAATATAACTTAAAAATTATAGTAAAAAAAAGCACAAAATATATAAAATCTATTTACCAATCAAGATTAAGCAAGAGTACAAAGTAAAACGCTACAACTGATGCCTTAAATGTAAAAGGCATACTTATAAGAGCTATGAATTACTGATGGAAAAACTACACTCAGATGCTCTCTCTTATATGCAAATACAAGCGCATTCATTAGAGTAAGAATGGAGAATGTAAATCTCGACTTGTTTTCTATGTAAAATGACTGATATGGTATTAAAATTTAATGGACGCATACAAAAACAGGCAATGATATCGTTATTAACAAAAGCTGATCTTCTGTTCAAATACCTGTAAACATTGGTCTGATTTAGTAAGTGAATGAAATGACTCGATGTGAGCTGATTGTTAATCTTGCATATGAGATTGCTCTTATAATGTAACAGGTAATGATATATCAATAATGTGTTCAGCGACTGATTGAAATTGGGATTCATTGTTTTAATGGTTCTAAAACGCTATGAGTCATAGACAATCATATTGCTGCAACTATGTATAAGAGATGTGTTTTTTTCTATTTAAAATTGATATAAATGTCACTACACTAGGTATTGCGCATATTTTCAGGGTATCTATTTAATTTAGTGAGACTTTTAACTTTGAATAAGTGCATCCTTCATACAAGTGCGTAGTATATTAGTGTAAATAAATACATTTTTAGGGTTTACTGCATTTATCCAGCTGGCATTGTACTTTGGCCTTTATTTAATGTGGCAACCTATATGCCGTATTTTTACATATTAAATAGATAGTAGTTTAGATATGATACGGAAAACATGCATAACATTGCTGCAATATAATTCATATTTATTAATGTAATACTGGCGGTTTATTCCGCTGTGGCGACCCCAGATTAATAAAGGGACTAAGCCAAAAAGAGAATGAATGAATAATATATTACTTTTGGTTTGTTGCAGTCCTTTCCTGCACTGTTTTTTTTACCTATGTCAAAATAAAAGTCCTGCTTTTGACACATATAGACTGTAAACCAAAACCATAGTCTGTTCCACACAATTCATTAAGGTTGTTCCTACACAAATCAGTTAAGTTAACTTAACAAATTTAAGTGGATTGAAAATAAAACAATTAAGCTGTCCCAAAAAATATCAAAAATTGTGTTGTTTCAGTTTATTTTAAATACGTTTGATTTTATTTTTTGAGAGAGAGCAAGTCAAACAGAAAACTCATTTAAAAATGTGATCGACCTGTATGTGCGCCTGCTCTTAACTAGGTATTATAAAACAAATACAATTTAACAGCAACAATTTTTGATTCATAACTTCAAAAACTATGGCTACATTGAAAAAATAAAATGACACAAAAAGTTACAAAGTTTATTTTCTTTATAGTCTATTTATAGTCTATTTTTAGTTTGATTTAAGTTGAGATGACTAGAAAAGTTCATTTTGATTCTACTAAAAAGAATTTTTATTACAGTTAACTTGCAAATTATTCACTGGTAAACACTTCTGAACCTCAACTGATGAGGTAATACACATATTGTTGGTTTTTTATGAATACTGTGTGTTTGACATAAAGTAGCATACTGTTTTGCTTACTGTGTTGCTCTGAATTTTCACACATAGAAGCAAGCCTGCGAAATACATGTTTCATTTTTTTAAACAACTGAAAAAGAGGCTAAAAGCCTCAAAATAATCTAATTTAGATAATCTCTGCTTTTCTTCTGTTGTACATTTTTCATTTGACCTTTTGATCTTACTCAAATAGCAGATTCTAAAAGATAATATTGCATATATTACAGTATAAGAACGGTAAATATTGTGTGAAAAAAGTGACTGATTATTAATCAATATATATTTCAAAGGCATCATAAAGTTGTGACTAAATTATTTCTGCATAAAAGGTAAAAATAAAAAATCCAGTGTTAAGATTACATGTACAAGAGTTTAGTCAACGATAAAAACATTCACTTTACATTTCAGAACTCCACAGTTTAAAGTATGAATTAATCTGTGGTCAAACTAGAGTTTGAGCAAGCAAAATCTGTTTGGACGCCAATGCAAAAATGGGTGAGAAAACAGGATGATGAGACACTCCTAAAAAGAGCTGTTCCCGTACTGAGAGGTAATGTTTTGATCTTCTATTAGTCTAACGCAGTCATGTCATCTGAATTTGCATATCAAAGTTTACCAAACCTGACATTTGCTGCACAAAAAATCAAGTTATTTTTGGGTGAACTTTAGGAGACCAGGCATATATTGTTTGATATATTGTTTCAGTTTCTTCAGCCTCAGGCTTAAACAGATACGTCTCTATCACAGCACCTGGCATCTCCAGTTTCAAAATGTACGCTGTACACGCTGTTAAGTAGAGAATTGGTATGATGTAACAGAGCTAGTTAATCGCAGTAGTGTCCAATTACTTTAGTTTCTGAAACAATTCAACAATTCAAAGATTCTTGAAATGCACTGTTTTTGTATCTGAGTCAGAATGAGGATGGAAAAAGCTCATTTTTACAAATATTAAAACTTTATAACATAACCTCATAAAAATCTGTGTTTTACTCTAAGCCAGATTTACTAAACAGGGCAAATTAACGCAAGAACACAATCATATAAGGTTAGTGTAAATGGCAGTGCAAATTTCAATTAAAGTACACAGACAAAGCAGTTCATTTTCAAAATGTCCAGTGCAGTACAAAAAGCATCCCACATAGCAAAATTTCTCTGGCCCAGCTCTGGCCCACACAATCAGGTTTTGCTTGGCCCACATGCCGCAGTGAATTACAGTACATGACTGGACCAAATCTGGCTTCCAGACAAGGGCCAAACATGGACCATATGTGGATCAAGTCTCAGCCAAGTTATGAACTCATAACTGGGCCTGAACTGGGCCAGATAGGTTGGTGTGTCACGATTGCAATGAAATTGATAAACCTGTGAAGCATTGCGCTTTAGGCACACTATGGGCATGCTTTTTCTCAAAGTGACCTTTCATTCATTTTCTTGTCGGCTTAGTCCCTTTATTAATCCGGAGTCGCCACAGCGGAATGATCCGCCAACTTATCCAGCATTTGTTTTACGCAGCGGATGCCCTTCCAGCTGCAACCCATCTCTGGGGAAACATCCATACATTCTCATTCACACACATACACTACGGACAATTTAGCTTACCCAATTCACCTGTACCGCCTATCTTTGCACTTGTGGGGGAAACCGGAGCACCCGGAGGAAACCCACGCAACCACGGGGAGAACATTCAAACTCCACACAGAAATGCCAACTGACCCAGCCGAGGCTCGAACCAGCGAGCTTTTTGCTGTGAGGTGAACGTACTACTCACTACGCCACCGTGGCGCCCCTCAAAGTGACCTGATTGGTAGAATTTTTTTCATTACTCAAAAATTATTTTAATGTATTTTAAATGTAGGTCAAGATAGGCCAAACTTATGTGGCCCACATATCAATTTTTAAAATCTGGGCCAAATACTACATTTTACATCTGGCCCAAATCTTGTGTGCCACCTTAAAGACGGTGCCACCTCTGCCAAACCCAGGCCATGTTTGGCCCACAGTGCCGGATGAATGCATGCTGTGCCAGCTTTATGCCAAATCTGGGCCAGAATTCTTTGCTACTAGGGATGGGTATCACTAGATGTAGTTTTGTACTGGAGGAAAATGGCTTACAGTGTGTTAAAGGGATAGTTATATCTTATGTGTTTAAAGTGATAGTAAACCATTCCTGAACTGGGCCATTTTAAATTTGGTGTAAGCTTGACATAGTGCCTGCAAAAAGCCAGCATGATCCAGCATATATGCTGACTCAGTATATTGAAGAATGTTGAAAACAAGTAACCACTGATTTCCATAGCAGAAAAAACAAATAGTCAATGAATACGCATTTCCAGCATTATTTGAAATATCTTCTTTTGTGCACAACAGAAGAAAGAAACTCAAAATTGGCCTGGAGAATGAGTAAATGATAACAGAATATGCATTTTTGGTTGAACTATCGATTTAATACCGTTAAATTGGCTCCCACAAACCTCTGTAAATCAGCATCTACAACACCAAATCAAAAAAGTTGGGACATTTTGTAAATTGCAGTAAAACCAAAAATATGTGATTTGTTGATTTGGTGTGATATAAGTACTCTCCCATAATGGAAACTCCTAAAAAACGCATCTGCTACAAACTCTTCAAAATCACTTCATTGCATACTTAAACACTATTCTACACTATTTTTGTAGTATAATTAAAGAGAGCAAGTAGTAAACTCACACTGAGAATTCTAAAAAGAGTAAAAGCACTTTAAATACCCAGATGGTATATACTGTAAGTATGATAAAAAGTATGAAATGATGATAAAAAGAAGTGTGGAATATTGAACAGTTCATACACTGGGGGGAGGAGCCACATTATTAGTAATGCCTTTATTTATTCTAGATTATGCAAGCAAGTAGATAATAGATACTATTGGTTATTTTGGTAGAATATTTCATTAACCTGGCAACAATTAAACAAACTTGGAAATGGTTAAGTGCATATGGTTGAATAAGTGCATATAGTATGTCATTTGGGGGGGGGGGGGGGGGGGG